>JAQQZZ010041001.1:0-10398 GCA_030265115.1 Mopalia vespertina | reverse complement strand
AATCAACATGAAAAATGTCTGTCGATATACCTAAACCTTTCATTTTACCTGCACTCATCAATTTTTTCGCCTGTATAAAGTCCAAAACTTTCACTAGCAACCAGCTATCAAAGTTCTCTCGCTATCTTGCTACCTAATTCCCCTGCGCCTTTGTTCATTCACAACCATTTTTTGCATAAGGTAAAGTCCAAAGGTCAGAATCTGCTTCGCCGACAAAGGTTCATGAGAATCGGGTGTACACAAAATCTCAAACTACAACGGAAACGGCTATCATGGCTGAGCTAGCATGGATACCAGTACTGAAAGCATTGTGTCGTCGTGGTGATTACCGAAAGTTCAATTACCGAAATTCTGTAATAATTTTTTTTTTCTCTAATTACCTAAAACAACTACTGTTAAGGGTAATGTAAAGATTTACAAACAAAATAGTATTTAGGTTTATTTTGCGGCGAACCAACCATATTAACAAGTATTGTGTACAACGAGCTGTTGGAGTTGAAAGCCCAGTCATCTCGAACCGTTGTCGGGGCTTTCGGCTCTTCCCTCAGGGCTGTGCATTGTTCTTTCGCTCCGCCCTGAGTATGGGCATACTTGCTGAGGTTTGTAAAACATTAAGAATCACTTAGGAATAAAACTATCAACTTTTCTAAAGCAACAAGGCAATAGATGATTAAGCCTCCCAAAAATCACACCATAATTTGGGGTTTCTCGCACATGTAATATGTGAATTCGACTGTCGGCCTTTTCCCCTTCGACGTCACATGAAAGTAGTCACTTGACCGCTATGTGCTATATTACTGGCTAAAATGTGAAGAAAGATAATCGTGTTGGAAAGAGAAAAGTAAGCTCTCTTTTACGGTCTTCGTAATTTGAGTGAAACTGCCTATCGTCTTAAGGTCTTGCTGGACCCCTAGGGCTCGAAATGAATACATTTGTTGTTATCACTTGGATTAAAAGTTAGGTATTCAAACAATATGTTGGTGAAAAAAATAATTCGAAATTCTAATTACAAACAGTTAAATTGGAGCCTATAATTTAGTATTCCCGTGATCATATATTCGCAAAGTCGCAAAACTTTAACTGTCTATTTCTGGCACTTCAGTTTAAGCAGACTACCTTTTTAAAGGCGTATTTCTAGAAAACTGTTCATGTTAGAAACTTAAAATTTGTACCATTGTAAAGAGCACAATGCCATCTAGTAGACGCGTGCGGTGCCTCATTTTTTAGAAGTTCGCCCTTGATTTTTTTTTAATGTCTTCTGAAAGTTGTATTTTACATTTTTATAGACAAAGAAATCTACTGGGATCGTTCTTATCAAAATTTTAAAAAAATGAGGCACCGTTAACTAGTGTAAGGACTATTCTACTCGGTCAACTAATTTATTGAGTGTTATCGTTATTGCTCTTCGAGAAATAAACCATGAAAAATGCAGTCTATGTTTTTCTGTTGACATTTAATCATTTTGCAATATTTTTAGAAATAATTATTGGATTTTCACCACATTTACATATTAGTAATCCTGAGTATTAAAGCTTCCACAAATATATACATATTTATGGTACAGATTTATATTCTTCTGCATAAGATACTAAATACAACGGGTGTTCTGCAAATCGACCAAGGGGTCCAGCAAGACGTTAAAACGTGTTATGAGTTTTTAACTCAGGGATAGTAGGTCGAGGTATTAAGGGCTTTTGGCGAATTTATCTGCCTAGAAGATTGAGAGTACACGGGCAGCTATGAATGAACGATACCCTCTGGGGGCTCTTGGCGTTCATAAACTATTATAACATGCTGGGATGAGGTTGATGTGTTAAGAGTGCTCAGCCCGTGAATAAATAATATACGGCGTCTGGATCGCTATATTTCCGCGGATATTATGCGTTTTATTGATCGACGGAAATTGTTAGTCCGTTTATTGATCAGTGGTCTGAGCCTTAGGAAAAAGGTACATGTTTGTAAATTAAAGATACAGCACACAGAAGCGAGAAGTGGGACGTTTATAAATGGGAGCATTACGCCCAGTCTTTGATGTCGTCGATGGTATAGTCTGATTCGAATGTCAACGTATAAATATGACCGTGAGCTGACTTTACAAGCAATGGTGTTTTGTTTTTGTTGTTGTTGTGTTTTTGTGCTTTTCTGTCAACTGTCTTTGCTTTGGGTAATATATCAGTTGCGCTACTCAACAATTACAAGCGCGTTAAAACATGTAATTTATAAGGCTGTTTTGTGAATATTTTAAACAGCTTAGCGAGAGGACGTATTTCGTGTACGCCATGCAAAAGAATATTTTTGACGATAGACTAGTAACATCAGATAATTTCAAACACAATGTTTAGATTGGGAACACTAAAAAATACGAACATTTTTTGAAGCATTAAGTATATCTGACCAATAACCATATTGACCACACATTCGATCTGTCCAATTCATTGAATTAAGACAGGCAACGAAATTATTGCAGTAACACAAGCCATATGTATAACAATGTACAGCTTCTGCATTTACACATTCCAATCTAATATTGCTATAATAGGGGTAGTGATTGTCCGCTACGTAGACTCCAGCTGACTAATCCTCTATTTTTTGTAGAAAGCCGGGCGGCCGAGTGGTCTAGGTGGCCGGCATTTACTGCTAGTAATTCTGTGCATAGCTATGGGGGTCGTGGGTTCGATTCCCGGATATCTTTTACCAAAAAAATCCTATATGATCCTATAGGAGTTTTTTCAAAAACCTATAGGATTTTTGTATAGACTCTTATAGGATTAGATAATTATCCTAGAAATGCTATAGGATCCTATAGGATTTTTGTATTGACTCTTATAGGATTAGATAATTATCCTAGAAATCCTATAGGATCATATAGGATTTTTGTATAGACGCTTATAGGATTAGATAATTATCCTAGAGATCCTATAGGTTTTTTCTGTAAAGGAGGTTTTAACCTGCAAATATTTTTTAACTAGAATCTGTTCAAACTGAGAAAGCGTTGTCCCCAAAATGACGAAAATATTGTTCTTTATCGTCATTTCTGGGGCATATTTGGTGATTGTACTTTTTGATCGGAATAAACGTCTATACAAAAGAAACTTAGGGGTGTTCGACTGTTTAATTACTTTGAAATGCGCAGCTAGGTGATTTATTATACCGTCAACCTGTTCATGCAAATAGCTCGTTTTATGTGAACGACAACTTTGGACGTGTTTATTTAATTGGTGTCTTTAGGTCACAGTGAAATGCATTTTAGTTGTATCGCCATTTTTCATTGGCAAAATTAGAAGGAAACTTCGTAAAGACCACCCGGCGATTTCAGCAGTCATTAGAAAACTCATATTTAAAAGGCATATCATACAAATGTATAATCTGGGCGACAGACCAATAGACTACCGAAGCTGGTCGAAAAAGTGGGTGTATAGATTTTGCGTTAGCTTCGACGACATCATTCTACGCGTCTTGGTTCCTCTGTATATTTGCTAAGTTATCTATCGCAGCTTATCGATCAACCTTACTCTAGTAGCTCCAAGGGGTTCTCACCTAATGTGTGACTGTCTACAGTTGTCGTGTCCAGTCAATGGCATTACCAGGCATGATGTTACTATTTCTGTCCTCAACTTCCACGTAACCTATTATTACACGACCTTCATTGAACATCGGGATGGTGTTTACTGTGTATATGTTCTACTGATTGAACCAGTTGATACATTAACCCGTTAACACCCACAATTTGCCCCTGAGGGTGCCAAGGGCAGTACGAGCCATTTCGAGCCAAGAATATTGATTCGGGAGAAGTCCGTGGCATAGTCATAAAAACTTGGAATTTAAAGTAAATAGCTCATTTTGTTAGCAGCTAGTATCAGCTAGCTTTCAACGCAGACTGCATGGGAACTTTGGGATAAACCCGCGCCATCACTATCTTACCAGGCAGTCACGAGACGGCGCCCTACTTTTAGCCACAGTTACGAACAACCAAGCTGCTTAAACATTTGCAATGTGGGTCAGCCTTTAATGGAAACAAATTTTGATTTAAGAATAATGAACTTTGTTAGTATCTTTAAAAAAGGAATTGCATTGATCTACAGCTAAATGACATCATAGCATAGTCCCGGTGTATTTGTACAGCTGTAATTTGTTTGGTTACGACAACACAATTTACGCCGTTTTGCCGAATATCACTACACTAAAAATGATCTTGGTTTATGGCCAAGCGGGCTGTACGTGAGACATGCAGGTAAGCCGGCTTCCGGTTTTAATCAAATGTACATAACCTTGTTACTTACCTGATATACCATCATAGCTCCACCAATCAGACCACATTGAATGCTCCCCTATAATGACAAGAATCAAAAGTAATGTCTATTATACTTAAAACAAGTATATATCAACAAATATACAGAGTCAATTCTGTAGTAAATAATTAGTACTTGATAACGCACAACCCTTCCTTATTATGAAATAGCAAATAATACCCGAGTTGCCCTATCTATACTACTGGTATGTTTATAAATGTAAATAAGATGATAAACGGTTAGATTTCCCTTTTTCTGTATGATTTGAGTTAAATGAGGGAGATAGAGAAGTACTTTTGTGTGCAAAAGGATGGAAATATTTAAATCTTTAATTCTGACTGGGAATCACTTCTGTTAGCATTGGAGTTCAATAATGTTATTGTCCAGTGAGAGATTGAACAAATGACTGGCAAATGATTACTGTATGTGCATTGTTAACTTTACTACTGTGTACAATTGTCAACAAATGTAACAAAGTGGTGCTTGCTATGTAATGATGTGACCTATACTTTTCAAACTCAATCAAGATCAGTTTAAAAAATATATCTCGGTTAGTCGGTTTGTTGATAGCTTAAATACTGAGACCGGCTGCTCGAAGTTCTATTAAATTTAATCCGCTATTAGATGACGCCACAGCATGTTGAAGGTCTATCTCTAACCCGGTATTAGCGATTTAATCTGGTGTTAGCGGCTAATTCTCTTTTGAGCAACTGGCCCCTGTCCATTATTAGCATCCGTAAAGACAGACTTAGGAAGGCCACAAGCTGGTATTCGATGACGTTACAGTTACCATCTGATTGTATAAAATTCTTCAAAGCACAAGCTCATAATTCACATATAAAAACAGTGAGCTTTTGTTTGATATGGGCATCAAACTTTTTCAAACTAAATACAAAACATTCCGTGTTTTTTTTTGTCTTCCTGATGATTTCAACCCCCTCTATATTATGTTCCGTGTCCATTCTATGATCCCTTACCGCTGACGATATACCTGGTAACCTACCAGATTACTTATGCTTTCTTTATAGTCTTGTGCCTAGTTGCCTACCACTCTCCCCAATATAATGAGCCACAATCAGCACACTGTATGTTGTATATCACACCACATTTTTGTTCCTTGGTTGTTTTATCTTTCGGCTTAAATCCCGAAGCATTTTCTCAAGTTTGAAAGATACGTTTGTTTTTGCGACACACCTGCACAACACGGCAGTGTCAAAATGGTTATTCAGGTTAGGTTTCGGTGCTGCAATTGTGGTTTTCAATATTTTTAACGGTGTTCGCCCCATTTAGAATGGACGCAGATTTTCAAGGATGAATTTCTTTTCTTGTCTTCTTCAGATTCTATCTGATGTACTAGTGACTATTGTGTCACAATTGCAGAACCGGAATCTAACCCGAATAACCATGTCACTTACTACTGGGATGTATATAAAAGGTCCCGGGTTCGAATCCCGGTGGAGGCAAGCAAATATTTCTCTCTTCATTAATTCAAAATATATATATATATATTTTGAATTAGTGAAGTGAGAAAGCAAATTTTTCTCTCTTCATTAATTCAAAATATATATATATATATATTTTGAATTAATGAAGTGAGAAACATTTGCTTGCCTCCACCGGGATTCGCACCAGGGACCTATATATATATATATAGCCTGTAACCCAAAGGTCCCGGGTTCGAATCCCGGTGGAGGCAAGCAAATATTTCCCTCTTCATTTATTCAAAATATATATAGACACCTAAATGTTTTGCATTAAGTTTGAAAAGTTTGATGCCCATCTCAAACGAAAGCTCATTGATTTTATATGACTTAAGTGCTTGTGTTTTGAAGAATTTTATACAATACGGTTTTACCGAGCAGATGAATCTATTTCGATATACTATGTTATTATTTTGGTTTTGCAGACGAGAGATATATAACGTCATCAAATCTAACATTTAATTTTATCCGCAGTCGGTCTATTCCGCTAGTATCTAAAAGCACTATAAATGTGTTGATCGGCTAGATTTGTTTGTTTGTTTGATTGCGGTTTAACGCCGTGCCTAAGGTCATTTCACTCAAATGACTACGTGTTATAAAACAACACGTCACTGCCAGCAAACACTTACTAGACAGTACAGTCATATAAAGTTAAGCAAAGACTCTATAAACAGTAGGGCTTCGTGTTGTCCTTAGATCTGATGATGTCAGAAAGCTAGAAGAGTTTAATGACGTCGTGAGAAAAAAGGTAAACATACCCCACCCCTTAAAAACACACAACAAAATAACTGAAATGTTAATCACTACAAACTGAACGGTATTGACATCATGTTTGTGATTAAGTCCTTGGTCGAACATCGATGTTTAAATGTGATTGGTTATTACTTACCCCCAACTCCTATAAATTCTTTGCTGAACCACGAGAAGCAGAAATATTAACATTAAATTTGCTAAATTTGTTAAATCTAGGAACAATTGTCAATCGAAACAATGTTATAACATCGATTTGATAGTGTAAAATTCCAAAGCCCACAGCATTTCATCGACATAAAAGGTGAGGCCTTCTTCTCTGTACATGCCAGAAGGCAGACAGCAAGCAGGAAAGTGTCATTCACTGGGGGATCATTCATGTTGTCGTGACTGGTATTTGTAGATTTACAAGTTATAGATTATATTGTGGTCGTTGAGAAGGGTGTTGATTGATTTTACATGTCGTTTTAGATCCCCGATGGTCTTGTGTGTCTTTGTGTGGAGACCAGCATAGCCAGGATGAGCTTTCTTGCCCGGATGTAAACGTGACAAATTATAAAGCAGCGGGAGGTTTGTAGCTCCTTGGCACAGGCCAGCTGACATTGATCTTTGTCTCGTACAGAACTTAAGTCACATCCTTCAATCTTGCGGCTTATAATCGATAACTCGTTGTGTATTGTATGCTAGATTAGCTATAGAATCTGTTAGCGTTCACTGTATACCTAACAACCAGTGACTTTCGGGTTTAAAAAAAATCTGTTCATTTAATTATAGGAACCAGAATATACGAAATGCCACAACCCTGTATTACATCTAGCTCTGTAGGCCTAATAACCAGGATTTATACTGTACAAATTCATTAAATAAATTATTGGAACAATTTCTCAACGCTTTAGATGGGAAATATCCTTAACGTGTTTAGGCTAATCCATTAATGTTTTTGGAGTTATCCTTGTCTCAAAGACAAATTACATCTTCTATTCCTTCCAAGTTAAATATTCCGCTAGTTCTTTATTGGATAAGTATTTCTTAACGTTTTCCTTAAGATGTAAATAGTTTTTTTGTACAGTGTATTTTTGAAAATATACCGCTATTTCCTTTTTCCTCCATAACTTATAAAATTATATGATTTAAAGAAAATGTTTATTTGATGAAAACTTTAAAGCCGATTGGTTAGAGTTATCTCTCACATCTCAAGAATGACAATATCGCCGATATCAGTTCACCCTGTGAACCACAGAATCTGTTCCGATATAAAAATAAAATCTAGTTATAACAAGTTTTAACAATTAAACGATTCTAGAGCAGCGATTCTTCCAAAATCAGCTAACAATTGTCCCACGTGACTAACACGTGACGCGAATGTTTTGAAGACATGGCTTCGATGGAAAACTGCAGTGAAATTTGTGTTAAGTCGCGTCGCAATCTTGGGCCACACGGAATTTTTTAATGAGATTTAAAGTCACGGGCGGATAATCGTTCGTCTGCGGCAGGCTTAACAGCCAGAATAGATTTATTGAACTTTTCTAAACTATATTTTATTTCCTGCTAAGAGAAAAACCAGTTTGTAAATTTAACTATTTCCTAGGTTTTGATATAGTGTTGATGAATTAAAAGAAATAAAACAATCATCTGTATTACTCTGTTTTAAGTTCACTTAGTTTACAAGGATTAAGAGGAAACTTCCTGTACAAGTAGAAATACACCACCAATACAAATACACCACCAATACAAATATAGCACCAATACAAATATAGCACCAATACAAAACACCACCAATACAAATATACCACCAATACAAATACACCGCCAATACAAATACAAAAACACCACCAATAGAAACACACCACCAATAAAAAACACCATCAATACAACACCAATACAAATACCAAAACCAATACAAATACCAAAACCAATACCAAAACCAATACAAATACACCATCAATACAAATACACCACGAATACAAATACCAAACCCAATACAAATACATCATCAATACAAAAACAACACGAATACAAATACAACACGAATACAAATACAATACAAATACCAAACCCAATACAAATACAACACGAATACAAATACAACACGAATACAAATACCAAACCCAATACAAATACAACACGAATACAAATACCAAACCCAATGCAAATACACCATCAATACAAAAACAACACGAATACAAATACAACACGAATACAAATACAACACGAATACAAATATAATACAAATACCAAACCCAATACAAATACAACACGAATACAAATACAACACGAATATAAATACAACACGGATACAAATACAACACGAATATAAATACAACACGGATACAAATACCAAACCCAATACAAATACACCATTAATACAAATACAACACGAATACAAATACAACACGAATACAAATACAACACGAATACAAATACAACACGAATACAAATACCAAACCCAATACAAATACACCTTCAATACAAATACAACACGAATACAAATACAACAAGAATACAAATACAACACGAATACAAATACCAAACCCAATACAAATACACCATCAATAGAAATACCAAAACCAATACAAATACAACACGAATACAAATACACCACCAATACAAATACACCACCGATACAAACACCCTACCAATGCACTAGCAATACAAATACAACACCAATTCACCACCAATACAAATACCAAAACCAAAACAAATACACCACCAATACAAATACACCACCGCTACGGTACCAATACCAATACAGCGACTACAAACACACCAGCTTTGCGTTGCCCTGTGAGCACCAGCGCAACGTGAAGCTGGCCCTCCACGAATAAGCATGTGTTTGTGCTATTTAGCCGTGGACGACTTATAGACCTAGGCATAATTAGTGAGCTGATGCAGGGTCCTTTGATCTTCACTGTGCTTACAAACTGACAGGCGTTTGTCATTTCGTTGAGAGTCAACCTACGCAACAAATAAATTGGATAACCATATGCTAGGCATCAAAGCGAAATAATCTCGATTGAGTGGTAATGGAAGCGAGTAAATGATCTATTTAGAAGTCGACCATGTATTGATTTTGAAGTAAAATGGCGACTAAAGTGCTGCCAACCCGAGATGACTAACTGAAGCAGCGTCTTAATGCTCACTAGAGAGAAATAAACCTGCGAATCCTTTTACCGTACATACGACGCAGAATAAAATGATATTTCACAGATATTATGTAAAAACGCTTATATATACATATTTATTAGGCGACATCCAAATAAATGCCAAAGCAAGTGCGCGTTGACAATTTGAAATGCAAACTGCTCAGCTATGAGTGACATTTTCATATATCAAAACCAATGTGTTGGCTTATTTCCTATGGCAAAACTAGTATATTGTTAAATTATAACGGCTTTTTAGAGTGGTTACGTTAAAAGAAAGGAAAATAAATATCGCTTGTATTGCTTATGTCAAACTCAGTTAGTACTTGTAGATGCCTGTTATTTATTCAAATTAAGGGTAGACAGAATGGATTACAGTTAACTTACAACTCCAGTAAAAGATACACATCGATGCATGGTGATTCAATATTTCGGTTTATTTTAAAACCATTGCCACCTTTCACGATTCATGGCAATGGTTTTAAAATAAACCGAAATATTGAATCACCATGTATCCATGTGTATCTTTTATTGGAGTTGTAAGTTAAAGGAGATAACCACCCAAAAACCACATTCGATAAATAAGTAAAACTTTTTGTGTGTAATACAATATATTAATTTCCATTTTCATAATCTGATCGTAACTGGTTATCCTCCATTAAAAAGCAACACAAGCACCAGTTGAGTCATCAAATCCTGTGCTGCTAAGTTTTCCTGCACTCTGGTTGGTCAGCCAGT
>JAQQZZ010040990.1:0-10398 GCA_030265115.1 Mopalia vespertina | reverse complement strand
ATTAATGTATTGTATTACACACAAAAAGTTTTACTTATTTATAGAATATGGTTTTTGGGTGGTCTTCTCCTTTAAGGGTATTTCACTTCTAGGACAGAATTGCTTGCCAGCATTACATAACCACAACAACTTTGACAAATGACTGCTTCTCCAATGAAATGTAAAGACAGTAAGTATACACTTGAAACATATTGACTTTATACCCAGAGAGAAGAGTTTGTTTGTTAGTTTGATTGCGGTTTTACGCCGTACTTAAAGTAATTTCACTCACATCACCATCGACGACATGCCATCCCAATGGGTGAAGGAAACCACCCTTGACACCAAGGGTTTGACAACAATAACAAGGTGTTATTGTTTCACTCAGTGTGCAGATTTATGTGAAATTCCCGACCTGTGATATTTGTCTTTCTCTTATTTTCTTAAAGAAGATAAGGATTAAAAAAATCTACCTGTATATAAATATTTCTTTGTCCTTCAATACCATTTTCAAACAGCCATTCCTCTGGAGCCAGTTGCTCTAAAGATGATTAGTTGCTAACCCCATTGAGTAAATTGCTAATACCGGTTAAGAGATAGACCTACAACATGGCTTGACGTCATCTAATAGAAGATTAAATTTAATAGCGCATCGAGCAACAGGCCTTTGGAGGACCAGATCTTTTAACCCAACTAGAGACTAAACTGATAGTCTACAACCCATCCATTTATTCAATGTCTCAAAATATATATGCTCTGAAATATAATATGTCTTACTTGAATATTCCTTTGAAGATGCCCCCTTTCTTCTCCTTTTCTTTCTTCTTCCTCTTGAGGGTATCATCCTGATGATCACTGCTAACTGACGATCGAGATGACCCATTGGGTCGCCCTGGGTGGATTGAACCCCCTTCACTACTGTCCTCCTCAACTGTATAAACATGAACATATGATAAAATCTTCCCTAAAAAATTACTACACCTATATTTGTTCATTTTGATGTGTTTAAATCATCCAACATGCAAGACAAGCTACAATTTGATTATTTTTAGTTATCACTTGAAAATATAATCCCAGCATATGAAATACTATATGCTTCCAAGCACTGGCTATAGATAAACAGGTATAAGAATTTTCAGTTGTCCAAACGTTGAACAAAAACAGTTGAACTCATTTTCGGCACTTGTTTTTTTTATGTATAAATTGAGAAGTCTAAATTTCATGTTTATGACAATCATATTAATATGGTGTTTTTGTTGATGTTTTAATAATGTTCATCTCTGATCCATATTGTACAGTCATGTTAACACCTTACATTTCCCAATAAACCCAACATACCTATGTCCATATGTAATTGTAGCTTGGATGGATCGTAGGAGCGGTCTACAGCAGCACGGAAGCTCTCATTACAGCCTCGATTACGCATGCTACGACCCTGCCCCCAAGGGTCGTCATCATTATCCACGGCAACGTCTTGCATAGCAGTTTCCAAACTCTCTAAGCTTGTGGATTTTTTCATCCCTAGCGTAGGGCCCATGGCTGATGGGTTGTAAGACCCTGTAGAGATAATAGATTAATATGTGTAAATATAGCGTCTCTTCAATCACCCTACTGTGGCTGGTTCATCTACAGCACTGCAGGAATCTAACTGCCTTAATCTATCAGCAAATCCCCTGAACTTGTCTCTCCCTGGAAGCTCCTGGGATATCTATTGGATAGGTTTTTTATGTCTTACTCCAGTATTTCACTTATATTTCTGAACTCTTTTGAAACTCTACCTTGGATGGAAAGGCAGGGATGAGCCTATGAGGGGTACACTATAAGGGATTTAGTAGAGCAAATCACTATCAACTGAACGACCATCGCAAGTTCTTGGGAAGATACTAATGTGCGTAAGACAGCATCTGTAGATATAGGGACCATGCTTGTCTAAACAGTTTAAATCCTGGCGTTTATAAAATTATAATCCTTGCAGAATTATTGTCCACTAAAATACGGAATCAGCAAAGCATGTAGGCCTACACATATTAACAATGACGTTTTCTGGAAAATGCAGTGTCAACTTTATTTTGTCAAGCGCTTTCTTTAATTCGGATAAAAACAGATTTCTCAGAATGAAGAAATGAAGAGTACACACAATAGCTAAAGAATATAATATTAATATTCCCCGTTTAACATCCTCCTGAGAATGCCTAATGGAGATCTTAGCTTCAAAGATTTATTGATTAATGTTTAACACCACACTCAAGGGTACTTCAAAGAGTAAATAGCCACAATGTAGTCCTATAGTCTGTTTATCAATACATTTGATTTTGGATGGAATAAAAATGCCTAGAAGATTTTAAGTTTTATAAAAGACAAATGTACAGTATATTTCCCCTTATTTGGGATTTATTTGGGAAATTAGAGACAGGTTATTTTCAAGTCTGTCTTAACTTCACAAGTAACAAGAACAATATTGTGCAGTGATAGCAATTAATAGAAAACTGTGAAAGTTTACAGTGACACTGAAAAACAAATCTGATTTGTATTGCTCCTGAATTCAGAGAGTTTCAGGTTAAAAGAACCACCCATGAAGCACCAGCTCTTATTTGATTGGGGTTTTACTCTGTACTTAAAGTTATTTCACTCATAAGATGGCGTGCCTGAACATTGGATGAAGGAAAACACCCTCAATACCACTGGCAACAAAAAAAGACAAGACAGGACAATCATATGACTTAACACAAAGACATGACCAATGGATTGACTTAACACAAAGACATGACCAATGGATTGACTTAACACAAAGACATGACCAATGGATTGACTTTGAGTTGAGTTGCCCGTTAGCTCTTTATAGGGCACCAGCTGTAACTTACGAGACTAAAATGATGATACTTAGCTTATGTTACAGTAAATAAACTGGCTGTTGTGTATTGTTTTTAATTAATTATTATTTCAGTGTTCATTTGAGAGAGTAAAAAATGGTGTTAGTAATAAAAGGTAGAATGTTTATTGAGAAGTACATACTGCTATCATGCACAGTGGAGAAATTAGTGCGACCAAGCAAGGATTCAGCGGAGCCAGCTCGTGCCAGAGGCCCCGGGTTAGGGATATCAGTGGCTGAAAAGAAACGCATAACATACACTAGAGCATTCAAAATGTGACATATGCATTGTAAGGGGCCACATGCTGAAAAGAAAGGTGAGGATTAATCTATAAGAAAGTGAAAATATATTGAGAAGATTGAAAAATGTGACAGACATACATATACGGATAAAGTATAAGATTCACAAGATGCTGATAATAAGATGTGAATAAGATTTAAAAGCTGTTTAACAATTTAATAGATGCCTCTATATCTTACTGGATTGGGGTATGACATATGGGGGCGTGTCAATGGGTATTATATTATAAAGGTAACCTCCAATTTCCCTGGCTTTCAACAAGGACAATATATAAAGGATTTGTTGATTGGGGTTTAACTCCGTACTTAGTGTTATTTCTCTCACTATTGCACTACTGGACAGTACAGATGAAAACATGCAGTCAACTGTTTTCTTATGATAATGATCAGTTCCATATGAATATGGTAAATGTTTGCTATTATTTTCTAAAAAAAAATCATTACAACTTGGACATTAGTTTTCTCTTTCCCTCATACACCATTCTCTAACTACGGTGGAGGGTATTGTCTTTCGGTATAAAATTCACTGCACATTGCACATTGTAGGATAAACATGTTTATTCAAAGCAAAACAACTCCATGCAACATTTTAAATGAATAAAAATAACTGCAGAAGACGTTTTGGCGTACAAGTCTGTATCACTTAGACAAAACAAATTTGACTGGGGTAAGATCACATAATGTACTCATCATGGAGCCTGATTTGACTGGGGTAAGATTACATAATGTACTCATCATGGAGCCTGATTTGACTGGGGTAAGATTGCATAATGTACTCATTAAAGAGTCTGATTTGACTGGGGTAAGATCACATAATGTACTCATCATGGAGTCTGATTTGACTAGGGTAAGATCACATAATGTACTCATCATGGAGTCTGATTTGACTAGGGTAAGATCACATTATGTACTCATCATGGAGACTGATTTGACTGGGGTCAGATTACATAATGTACTTACCAGGTGGTAACATTTGACTGGGGTAAGACTACATAATGTACTCATCATGGGGTAAGATTTGACTGGGGTAAGATATCTCAAAATATCATGCAGTTGGTTTATAACCATCAGGCTATGGTTAATATCATACCCTTGTAGGAACAGAATATACACAGGCATTTAACTGACATCTGTGACCAAATGTGTGAAAAGGTCAAAGCTTATACATATCAGAAGAAAATAAAATGTAGAAAAACATAAATAAGAGATCAATTAGATGTAGATAAGGAAAGTTAAAGTTGTAAAGCTATAGATAGGAATAAAAACATGTTTGTGCTATTTTACAGTAAAAGCCATTCTAAGGACAGAATTAATAAAGTATGTGTAGAAACTGAAAATCAAGAACAATTTAGATATGTTATATGCAAACAGAACTTTTTTTATACAAAATTCAGAGTGGTCAAATATATTACACAGAACAAGGTCATATTAGACATCAACAACAACAACACATCAAAAGCCTATTCTAATTAATCAATGTATAAGTATAAAGGGATGTAAAGTGTCAATTTCAAGTTGAAAAGGACATTTGTTAAAAAAGGTCAAACGAAAAAATTTCTTTGGCAATGGAAAAAAACAAAACAGGCCAGACTAGTGATTTCACCTTTTTGTGGTCTAATCAATACAGGACCAGCTATAAGATTGATTCATTGCCCGTTAGTGATTGGTGTTTAACTCTATACTTATGGGAATTTCACTTATATGAGGGATTTATACTTCAGCACTGGCTACACTTACACAACCATGTGTAGTGTATTGTACTGCTGGAAAATTAATGTTTATGTTTGTTTAAAAATACAGTATGAATATGCGTGAAATGTAATGCCCATCACCAGGGGCAAGATCGTGCTCTGTGAACTAATTTCTATATATCACACATTCACTTATAATTTGGTCACACGCGTAATATTGTGTTTATTACCCGCATTTTACAAGAGGGATTATATTACAATAAAAAGTAGAACTCAATCGTCATTATCAACTTAACTTTATTTTAAATAAAACTGTTAAAAAAAGGAAACTACAGCTTTACATCCCTTAGTTAATACAAGAGAAAGGCAATCAAATAAATGACATCAACATATAAACTAAACAGGAGGGAATAACTGTGTTTGCATCACAGCCATAAACACATTGTTCATGCGACATTCCAAGTCTAACCTGGTGCATGAAAGGAGGCGGACCGTCGACATTCATTGACATATTGTCCCCGACTTTCATATTCACGCTGTCGTTGCTGATATGCTAATTGGCGTTGATATGCTAGCTGCCATTCATATTCACGTTGGCGATGGTAGCCATTTTGAGGGTAGCCATTTTGAGGATTGTACTGGTTATAATATTGATACTGGGCTGGAAAAGGCAGAAGTTAACACAAACTTGTTGAAACGTGGGAATTAAACTAAAAATAGTCAGATACATGAAGTTTGAAGCCTTAAGATTTAATATAAAAACATTTGAAAAGACCCATTATTTGGTCTTTTCAGGAAAGGTGAGAGGATTGATTTTGTATTTAGTATCTCTGTTTACAATCACTTACCATATCCGACAGAACTGGATAATTGTTATGTTCAAATTCTCAATATGTTTCCAGAGATTATACACATTAAACAAGAAAAATATAAGATATGGTGGAATGCATTTCTGTCAGTTACATGTATCAGTGACGTAACCTGGTATAAAACAAAATGTTTAACTCACCTCGGTGTGAATCATGCTGAGCCTGTTTCGCTCTCTGGTAATATTCACTGCCTCGAGGATCAACAGCAGACTTCATTTTTCGTTTTTCTGACATACTTTGTCTACCAAAGCCTTCGCGTTGGAACGCCTTCATGGGGTCCACACCAGGGCTTCTAAAACACAACAGTCAATCACTTAGATTATTCCTTTAGTTATTAGGGTCAGGATAGGGAGATTTTTGTATCTTCTTCTTCTTATACCAGTATTTTGCTATTGGAATTTTGATCTTCTTACCTGGTTCATAAGAAACTACACTGCAATCTCCAAATTGTTCAAAGTCTTTTAAGTACACAGGTATTTTGTGTACGTAAGCTATCAAGGTTTAACACCTTATCTACCGAGAAAGATGTTCTCAGAAAATAAGGGGCAGCAAGATGTTAGCAGTGTTTTACCTGGATTGGTTTATCAGGGTTTTGTGCCAGGCTTAAAGAGTATTTCCCCTACCTGTAAATGGTGGGGTACTCTATGGACACTAACACAGACATCAAAAACAATTTATTTTCTGTGTTGGATAATTAATGTTCCCACAGTGCGCGGTAAAGACTATGCATGAAACATACTGTCCATGGTCAGAGGGATTGTACATGTAACAGGTCTACTGAGAGAGGCCAATGATAGTGACATCAAATGAATAAAAAAGCTATTTCCGTGTGTTGGAAATTATTTTTCCCCAATGAATGATAATTGGTCTTGTAGCAAAAAAACATATTAACAGTAGTTTTGTTATTTTGGAATGACATTTTCTTAGTTTGAATAGATTCTTGTTAAGAATATTTTGCAGGTAGAAACCCGTCCGAGAATCGAACCCACGACCCTCAGAGCTACATGTAGGTATTGAATCGCCAGCAGGAAATGTCAGCCACGTAGACCACTCAGACACCTGGCCTTCTACATAAAGCTTTAACATGCAACATTTTCTTGACAAGAATCTTTGCAAACTAAGAAAGAGTTATTCCAAACTAACGAAAATACTGTTACCGTATCCTTGGATAATTGTTACATGTACTACGTGGATCTACTGAAGGAGGAACATTGACAGTGGTGAATACTTACTGGTCATCTTTGGCTTCACTTCTCCGTCTGTCCCACTCCATGAGCCATTCCGGGGGGCTAGGTGGTCGACCATCATCATTACTCTGTGAACTAGAACTGTAGGAATTCGTCCTCATGATTCCGATCGTTGAATGAGGACGCAACTTGGGGTTTTGAGGAAGTTTCTGAAAGTTTAAAATAGCAGGGTTTGTCTGAGGACACAATACACAGTGTTCTTTAAAGATGAAAAATAAGATAAATATATACTTTACAACCAATTAGTATTTCTTAATGACCATAGTTACAAAGACCTTTAAACAAGTGGAGAAACCTTCAAGCATTTGGAACAAAGATAAACTGTTTTATACACAATTGAAAATAAGTTTAGATAATATTTCATGTTGGCAAATTGTAAGGAAGTTTCTTAAAGATAAGTCTGCCTATCATTTAAGTTTGTTTATTTATTTGTTTGTTTGATTGGGGTTTGATGCCATACTTAAGGTTATTTCACTCACATGATGGCATGCCAGCCAAATGGGTGAAGGAAACCACCTCAGACTCCACTGGCAACAAACAAAAACATCACGGGACAAAGACGATCAGCTTCCTGTTCCTCTGAAAGCACCAGGGCAACAGGAAGCTCCCTCCCACCACACGCGTCTATCATTTAAGAGTGCGTTTGTAACCTTAGGTATTTTGGGTGTGTTTGTACTAGGGTTATCTCCCCTCTAATCACCAGTCTGTACTAACAGGAAGACTTCTACTCCACATTGTGGGAACAAACAAGCTCTGGTTAATTACCTGAACTTGAGCATATGGATCCTCTTCTATCATGACTGTATCAGACTGAGGAACAGTTACTGTGGATGGGCCTATTTTAAGTCGAGACAGGCGTGGTTTGGGTTCTGGGTGGACACTACCATCCAGCGATGAATTTTTACTTAAATTACTGTCGTTCATACTTTCATGCACAGCTCTATTGTAAGAGTCATTGCGATTTCCGCCATTATTATTATTACGTAAGCGGTCCAACAGTGGGTTGTGAGGTTTTTCTAGGTTGTTGTTGAGAACAAAGTTATTCATGGAGTTTTTATGTGTTTCGGGAACCTTGTAACCAGGTTGAACAGTCTGGTTATGTGGGTCACTAAAACTGGTATCGAAGCTATCAGAGCTGTCATCACGAGGATCAGTTTCTACACGAGAAACATTGGATGCATCTGAAGCCTCAGAAAATGATCGTATTTTTGATTCCCGTCCATCTTCCCCAAAGGGTGATGGTGACGGAGCTCCTAATTTCCTCGAGACCTTTATATGAATGTAACCATTCATTGGTGCTTCAGCTCCCATTGCTTTCCGTAACGTCTCCATGGCATCAGTGTTCGACAAACCAACCAGTGAAATTCCATTAACTTCTAACAGCTGATCATTGATAACAAGACGCCCATCCTAGGAAAGTGTAGAATCCAAAACATTTCAAATTATGCAAAAACTGTTTTATCAATGGTACATGTATGGAAGATTTTCATTTTTAATATTACAGTGCACAAAGACAAACTTGCTTCTAAAACAGTTTCAAAAGAAAATGAATCATAGAACACAAAGTTTGAATAGTATAAATGGATCATTTTACACTTAAGCTTAAAGATAGAATACTTGTGAATGTTGGCTATTACACTTGCTGTAGTATATTAATCTCAAACTGGTTTATATTCAGTGAATGTTAAGGAAACGTGTACCAAGAATATGATAAATATGCAAAACTGTGGGAAAGTCCTCAGAAACAGAAGAGTATAAGGAAGGGAGCTAACCTTTGATGCAGCTCCTCCATGGATAACTGCTTTTATAAAAATACCAACATCTGAAGTGTTTCCATTACCATCAGGCTGTGTTTTACCCTTGACACTGACCCCAAGACCAGCAGACCCGGTGTCGTTGAGAGGAATATCTAGCTCAATCAACTGACGATTCCGTCGCAATTCCAGGACCTCTTCATCGTCCGTGTTAACTTTTTCTGGGGGCTGGAGAGTAACAGAGGGTATCTGATCGTTCTGTCATCAAGGGGAGGTAAACACAGAAACACAGCGGTGCGCAAATAAAAATAGAGAAAGAGAGAAAAGCCACAATATAAAAAGCGAAAAAGAAAACAATGAAAAGCCACATCCTAAATCTAGTAAAAAGCACAATAAAGTCAGTGAAATAAGGTATGTGAATATAGGGCACCTGAGAATACTGAACAGATACGAACCAAAAATACAACACTGGTTCAACAAGGTATTAATACGCTGAGAGAAGAAACACTGCATAAAGTGGCCTAAGAAACCCAGTCATAATAATCAAGTCTCTGGTGTACTTGAGTTCAGTACAGCGAGGTATCTCTTAATATACCCAGGGATTTTGACTGTACTCAGGGTTTGTATACTCAGTTCAGGTATATCTGGTGTCAGTATTGTCAGGTTTCTGGAAAATTATGGACACTAGCGGAAAGATCTTTATTAATTGAAATATAATTGTTTGTTATAATTTAATACAATTACATGTAACTTTATTCAAATACCATAAATGAGCACAACAGACCCAAAACTTAACAGGTGTCCCCTTTGAAGGTTATTTCATGGCATGCCAAGCACACATACACCACATTAAATTGGCTTTCTATTGTTTGAATGGTGTTTAACGCCGTACTTAAGGTTATTTCACTCACATGACGGCATGGCTTCCTATTGCCACTTAGCTCAAAGGGAACCTGGGCAACAGGAAGGGTCATCAAAGTTATATTGAAACAGCAAAAGGCAAACAACAATTAGACTAGATTTGAACAAACTTATATATACATGTACAACCAGGAAAGAGTATATTTGCTTTTTAGTTCAATCTACTGCAATGCTTGTACAAGCCACAACATACATAAAAATAACGTCTTCCCACTTTTGTTGTTCATAAATGAAACTATGGTATTAACTGAACAAAGCTAAATACACCACAGAAAAAGTCAATTAAAGAAAGACTTTTGAGCCATTCATACACTTTACTACGCTCTACCAAGTAACACATACAATACATGTCATGCTATAACAATGACAATGGTTGAGGCTGACACAGATTCTACTGAAACTATTGTATGTATATAACACATAATCACATGGGTAGAGGAGAGACGGGAGACTATTCAAAGCGGTAGTTTATTTTCTTTATCAAATGGAAACAGGAAGCCATCCAATACACCCAAAATCTTCTTCTTCAAGTAGTTTTTGTTACGACATTTAATCAGATTAAAACGGTTTGTTATGTCTGTTACGATGATCATTAAACTGGAGAATTACTTTACGGGATTGTGCACAAACTGAAAGCTTTAGAATGTAAACAGGACCTATAATTATAATTAAAGGGTTTAACTGTTGGTGAAAACAGGACCTATAATTATAATTAAAGGGTTTAACTGTTGGTGAAAACAGGACCTATAATTATAATTAAAGGGTTTA
>JAQQZZ010040979.1:0-10398 GCA_030265115.1 Mopalia vespertina | reverse complement strand
TTAGAAAACATCAGGATTTCTTAGAAAACATAAATTTGTTTCCCAGGAACCATATCTTAGTCCTTAAAATAACTTTTTAAAGTAGCCATATTATGGATGAAATTGGAGGTGATTTAGGGTAATATAAATCCCAGGTCCCATTTATTTCCTGTTCTCAATGCATAAAGTGAAATTTGAATTTGTGAGTAAAAAACTAAATTATATACATATATTTTGTACATACAAGAGCAGAAGCAGAAGTCCCCAATTATGAATGGAATCTTTGATTGATTGGTGTTTAATGTTGTGCTTTAGGGTTTTTCACTTATATGATGCACACTTAAAGTTAATAGCCACACAATGAATGCTGTGTTTAAGGGTTTTTCACTTATATGATGAAAATTTAAAGTCAATAGCCAGACAATTATTGCTGTGTTAAGGGTTTTACACTTATATGATGCACACTTAAAGTTAATAGCCACACAATGAATGCTGTATTTAAGGGTTTTTCACTTATATAATGCACATTTAAAGTTAATAGCCACACAATTATTGCTGTTTTTAAGGGTTTTTCACTTATATAATGCACACTTTAAATCAATGGCCACACAAATATGACTGTAAAATGTGAAGTGTTTTCCTTGGTGGAGGCTTAATGTTCCTCCAATGCTAAGTGCTAAAGACCACAGCTCTAAAATAGGAACAACATTCTGCCCTTAGGCAGAGGGCTATCATACAATCAAAACATAGAAAAATGTTGATAAAACAGTATTGGATGGTACATGAGTTGCTCTGAAAACCAAAATGTGTCAAAAGGAATAATCAAACAGACAATTCGAGCCATTCAATTTATAAAAACAGTTTCTTTAAATAAAAGTCTTACCGGTGAATCATCTAGGAATATTAGTACCATATTATTTACCATGTCCTGAAACAAAGAAAAGCAATTAAAAAAGCTAAGAAAAACTTAATAAAGCCGCAGTTCAGCTGGATTTGAATGCACAAATAATTAATTTAGTTTTTAATCATTTATTTGTTTACAGACAAAATATACGGGTTTGGTTTGACTAGGTTATTTTACTGATGTAACAGGGGAGTCTGCTGTAGACAGACTGAGGCAATTCTACAAAAGTGCCATATCACTGTAAATTCAATACCAATACTCGAGGGATTGATAAAAGTCGTTCTGTGGGGCCAAAAAAAAAATTCAATACTTCCCTTTTCAACTACAAATATTTAGTATTTTATCGAAATTCAATTTCAATCACAGCTTTTATTCAAAATACATAGGGTTTTCAACACGTCGAAGTGTTGTCAAATCAAAACTTTATTCAATTTTGGTAAATCAAAAATTTTTTGTAAAAGGTACTCAAGAAAAATAGGACTTCTATCAACCCCCTGTACTCCCTACCTAAGAACAGTATTGTCATTGGTCCCACCCACATTAAGTTAATAAATCCTTTTTGCAATAAGCTTTAATAGTAAATACGTGAATAGGACAGATCTGGATGAGTAAAGTTGAACAGGATCATTTTTGAGTATCATTGTGTAGCATATTTTTAATTTTGCTGTCAGTCTGGGTTTCTGATGCAACACATGAAATGCCAACAAAGATTAAATAGCATCATCATTCAGGGGTGAAAATGTTAAAATATTTTGTCAGACATTTTCCCAATTGTGTCCTGCAGGCCATTTAACACAAATTACAATGTTAAATTCTGGGGAACTTTACATGATTGATTGATTGATTGGGGTTTTATGTCGTACTCAAGGGTATTTCACTTATATGACGACGTGCCAGCCCAATAGGTGAAGTAAACCACCCTCGACACCACTGGCAACAAACAAAGACAAGATGGGACAAATACAGGACAATAACAAAACGCAATACAGACACCACAAACAAATTAGCTTCCTGTTCCCCTTTAGCTCTGAGAGTACCAGAGCAACATGAAGCTCCCTCCAGCCACTTGCGGGGAACTTTACAGGACAATCTCAAAGTTTATCGGACATGTCCCACAAATGTATATAAATATCCACCACTGTCATTAAATCTTAAAGCTAATCCTGGAAAGATCTTTTGAAAGATACTCTACAGTTGCACATATATATATACATTTAGTATGAGGAAAATAACTCACAGGATTTGCTATAACATCCATGGCAGGCAGCAGAATAGATCCGGCCAATATCTCTCTGGCTAGGGTGCATAAACTCCTTAAATATAGTCAGTTAAATAAACTTATTCTCTTCAGTAATGGAAACATTACATTCTTCGGAACAATTCAAACAAATTATAGTCATTAGCTAAAGTTTTACAAATTACAGATTGCGGGCATGATAGTATCATCAGACGCAAACTTGTGTCTCTATAGTCATGTGGTATTGTATCTTTTAAATGTACATGTATCAGTAAAAACAAACACAAAACAAGAACATACCTAATAAATAAACAGTAATCTTCTCAATAAGGTTAATTTAAAATACAGCACAGAAAAATAACCAAGAATTCTGTTAAAAGCTCTTTTTTTATGCCAAAAACATCTACTCTTAAAAATATAAACAAAGCCTGTCAACTGTTACACAGCTAAATACTAAGTGACCCGGAAAACCGAAATGTGGACTGTATAAAGTTAAAGTCATAAAATCTGGATTCAGAAATGTTTCATACGTAAAGTAAAGTATTCACGATATAATAATACAAACAGATGACCGATGAATGATAAAAATATTGCCGATTATTGGCGAAGGTTTAAAAAAAAAAAAAAAAAAAAAGGAGGAGTAAAATTATGGTGACAACTCCAAAAAATGATAAACAACACTGAAGATGGTTTTCTTATAAATAGAAATATAAAGTCAATATGACTTATTCATCATTTATGGAGTTGTCACCTTATTCTACTATATAATACATTATAAAGAGAAAGGCTGGTCTTACTTGCTGGCCAGTGACTGTGGATGTAAGATATGTGGAAAGAGTTCTTCTGTCAACCTTCTCAGGTATTCTAATTCTATTTTACGGTTCTTCAAAGCACAGTGGAGATGAGGACCATACTGTTCTAATGTTAACTGTTGTATATCACCACCAGGATCAGCTGAAGATAAGAATATAAAAATGTGACATGTTTTCATGTTTGTGCTGTTTTACCTGTATTAAGGACAGCCATGGTCATAATAGCTGAGCAAATTCCACAGAACACCTGGCAATAGTTCTTAAATCACAGTTGTTTTTAACGTTTTTTTTTTTGTAAACTGTGTAAACCGACAACCCACGAGATCAAGCGAATACAGATTAAAATTTAGTCACTTATCAATAACAGCGCTGCAGGGGTGTAGATTGGCTGTGTGCAAACCAAAACATGCTTGTTGTTGAAAGTGGCTTGCTGAGCGGCTTAGGTGTAGACGCACGCTGGCAGAGCTTGGGTCGTGTGACAGTCACTGACGCACCACAACAATAATCTGACGGTTTCTTGCCGTCAGATTACAGACATTCAATATTAAGCATTGTTTATATAGCAGTGGGGTTAACAAAGCCAGTCGCTATCCAGAATAGACAAGTTCTGGTGTACACATGTTAGAATACATTAAATCATAATGGACTAAAAACAGGACCAAAGAAATATGCTGGTGGAGACAAGATTTCACGTGCAGGTAGATTCAAATTTCACTGTACTTCAGTAAACCACTAAACATGTAGAAATATATCTCTTAAATCAAGCAGTTTTTATGCTGTTATATTGGCTCACCTGCATCAATAGCTCTTAAATAACAGTCTAGATGTCGCAGACCTGCTCGTATTAACTTCTCTGTTACTAAATTAGCTACATTCACCTGATAATAAAAATAATTCATTTTAAACTTTTGATTGATTTTAAAACAGTTTCATAGTATTAGAAATGTACTGGTAGAGTACAGGCAGAAAAGGGCACTTTTTATCCGGAGAGTCCTATAAATTCATAACAGTGGCTTTATAAACAGAATATACGGACAGAACAAAATCGTCTAAAGGTATTTATAGAGTTGTTGGGTTAATACAGAGAGATCAGTATACAAAGGATCACATGTATTTATCCTGTTTCAAGACAGCTATGATGATTGTTTTCACACTGTTACAAATCTCTGGTTTGATTTCAGTGAAAGCATGAACATTTTTCTTCTTCATAATAATAAAAATATCTATTTTTTTTGTGATTGCTTATACTTTCATGAATAGAATAATAAGTTTTTCTGAGATGTGCTGATGCAAATAGATTTGTGCATGCGACATGTGCAGTATGTATGTGTTCATGGGGGCCAATAATACGTTCATTAAGCTTTATCTAAACCTATAAAATATAAAGTTTATCATTATTATGTTAAGACTAGCTTGTTTGTTTGATTGGGGTTTAACGTTGTACTCAAGGGTATTTCACTTATATGACAACGTGCCAGCCCAATGGGTGAAGGAAACCACCCTCAACACCACTGGCAACAAACAAAGACAAGACGGGACAAATGCAGGACAATAACAGGACGTAATACCGACACCACAAACAAATCGGCTTCCTGTTCCCCTTTAACTCTGAGAGCACCAGGGCAACATGAAGCTCCCTCCATAATGTTTTCATGGCAAGTGAACAGGTGCTTGTGATACATCTGTATGCACTCACTGTACATCTGACATTCATGACACAGTTTGTTACTTTACCTTTTTGGCTCGCCGTAATAACACAGAAGTTATAAAACGTATATTGGTTTTTAATTCATCAACAAACTCCTCATCCACACTTATATCTCTGTAAGGAAAAAATGCGACATAAAAACTAATATATATGTTATGATTTAAGCAATCAATGGTATGTTCAAAGCTTGAACATGTGGCATTAAAAACTATTAAATCTTTATAATGTATTAGAAACACAACATTCTTTAAAAGTAATGTTTGATAAATTAAGAAATATGTGAGAAGAAAAATTATAATTCAAAACAAGATAATATAAAAATTTACTTACTTATACCAGGTGTAAACAAAATCTTTTAAAATGATGTTCAAAAACTGAAACCAAACAAAGAGGATTTATCAATGCAATATGAGATCAAATTGAATATATCATTATTTTATTGATAATAGAAGACACTTTAAATGTGATGCTTTCTGCATTTTGCAATAAATGCTCTTTTACCAATACGTAAGAAACAGAGGTGATTACAATGAACTGTAACTTGTACATAAGGTACAAGAACTAGACTAAAATTCACAAAGTACATGGAATTTCTATTGGAGACGGAGAGTGAGATTATTGAATCAACCAAAGTGGATACATCCATCCAACCTACCTCTTCCAGGGACTCGTCAACTCTTTGAGGAACTTGTAAATTAGACCAGGGTTGAAAAGCTAAGATATTCAGCTCAGGTCTAAAAAAAGGATTAACACATAATTAAAACAATGATTGTTTAATTTATGATTTCAACCATCCAACTTTCCAATTAAGGGGGAGTAGCCCCCGCAGATTGGCTTTATTGACCATTACTTTAATCCGCCTTCAGGGGAAAATAAAAAGATATCTCCCGTATTCCATCAAATCTCTCCCTCGGATGAAATCTGTCATATATACATATTTTTATGAATGTATAGAACAATTTGCACACCCAATTGGGGATGGAACATGCAGCCTATGACTAACAGGACCAATGGTACTAACTGAGCTATGGAGGTTCAAGATAGATTGATTTCTCCCATGTAAAAGTGACTGATCTCTTTCTACCTGAAGCAGGGACATGGGGATGCTAAGCAGCATGCTGCTGATCAAAATATTATCCACAATTGTTGTTCTTATTTGAGATTGTGGTGAACATTCAATAGGAATTTTAAAACTAATTGCAAATTAAATAAACATCAATGGAAGCAAAGTACAGTGCATTTTGAGTGGTTTGTTTCTCAGAATTTTATTACTATACGGTCAAATAAATTACTATATCCAGTCCTTTCGCTCTTGGGCTGAAAAACATGTGCCTCATTCTTCCGAAATTCTCTTAAGAAAGGATTTGGTTTATAAAAACACCAAAATATATCTTTAACAGAAAACATTAAAAAAATTCTAGAGCCAACTTTAAAAGAAGAAGGCACCCTTTTGATGCCCACATGGCCCTCTTTAAAATGCAACGAATTTGAAGTCTCTATTGTGAACAGTTTTCGAGAAATAAGGAAGTTTCTGTGTATAATCTGTCAAATCTAAAGTGGTCGAAATAGGGATTTGAAGATTAGATATCGATTCACTTTTTCGGTCTACTTGAGAGGATTTTGTAGCCGAAATACCAAATTAAATATTCACTGCTAAAAGCGGTTTCATGACGAACAATCTCCTCCCTCGGACCAGAAAATCTCACCTCCTTCTTTAGAATAATAAGTTTCCAAAATTTGGTGCAGGATATATATATGCAATCAGGGTTTCGAAATTAAGGGTGCATAGGTGCACTGGTGTTTTTCCCTTGTGCATTCAATATTAAAATATGGATGCACGCAGTTCATCCAAAATATTAAGATCATCAACAGGGAAGCTCAATTCACTGAAACAATTTGTGATCATTTATGGTTAACGGAAATTTATTTGCTACTACTGTGATAGTTATCAAACTTACAATTGAGTATCAACTGATCTTCTGACATTTTAACAGGAAGGTAGTTTATCAAAAGGCAAACATTTCTGTTAAATTGTGTTGATTCAATCAGGGGCACTAGTCAAGTCAATCTTAATATTTATTCTTATATAGATAGTACATCAAATTATGTTTTAAAGCAAACATTAATATGTTAATAACTTTACATCCTTTTTCTGTAGGTAAAACATGACAGTCTTCAAGTATAAGATCAAACACAAACATCATTAATAGATCAAAGCAATAACACTTTAAAGTCATTGTGTCAGTGCTTCCTATTGAGAGAAATTCAGAAGGAATGCAAATATGTTTTCTCTACATTCATAAAAATCATAACAATATTGGTGAAACCATAACTACTACAAGTGCAACCCGAGAAATTATATGGTACGTTAATGTTGGTCTTGCAAAATACCCTTAGCAAAACCACAAGCTGATAGATTTGTGTTTCAATCTTTCCTCCATGCAAAGCTGGATTGATGCATTGCTTGGTGTTTTGCGGTGTGTGTACACACGTATATTACAGTGGCGAAAGCTTACTCCAACAATAAATAGCTAATACAAGTTAGTATCCAAGTATAAAGGTAAAGTTCCTCCATTACTAAGTAAAGACGAGTCACAAGAAGAAAAATACTGCAACTGGGAAGATCTGTTTCCATTGCAGCCAACCAACGGTACACACAGTTCATTTCAGCAGTGGCAAAAAGTATTATATGCATTGAACCAATGATTGTGGTTGAAAGCTCTGCCTTCCTCTCTTCAGCGTCACTGGGAAGTAATCAGCTGAACGCCATCCGCCTTTTATTGGCTTGAGCTCTAAAGACATATCACATGGCACTCTTTTGTTGGCAGTGCAGCAAACAGCTGTATATGTTCGCTCCTGACAGGCTCAGTAATTGAAATATGTCAAATTCCTATTGTATAGAGAAAGTTTTTTCGTCGGTTTTTACTGCTTGCTTGAACTGCCTATGAACCGCATTTTAGGATTGTTTCACTCATATATCAGTGTCAGCTCGATGGATGACGGAAGCCCCCCTCGAAGTCACTGGCAGCAATAAATGACAGGACAGAACAATCACAAGAAACAATATAAAGGCATTAGAAACAGATCGGCTTTGGGTTGCTCCTTTGCTCTGAGAGCAGCAGGAAGCTTTCTCCCAAATCCAAGTTTATACACCAACTGTTGGTGCATTAACTTGGATTTGTTTGTTTGTTTGTTTGATTGGGGTTTAACGTCGTACTCAAGGTTATTTCACTTATATGACGACAGATAGTCCACTTCACACTGTTCCTTGCCTCATTATGGTGGAAAACCGAGAGGAAACCTCGTAAAAACCACCCCCGCATTTGCCGGAGCCACATCGTGTGACTCACTCATATACCATAAACTTAGTGCTTACCTGTGTCTGGGACATTTTCTTTTTCCACAAACAGCACATATAACCTTTCTTAAAGCCAATTCATCCTCAGCCAAACTAGACTATTAAAAGAACAAAAAGATGTGTTAAATATAAAAGGAAATAATTTAAAGAAGGAAATTTTTAAACAAAATTAAGATTTTCTACATACTGATCAATCAGAGGTTGTACACACAGAACACCTTTAAATAAATAAGTTGAAAAATATTTTATAAATCAATAGGCCTCAAACTGATATTTACAAACAAAATATTCCTCTTTTTTTCTCAAACCCTAAAAACCCCAGCAATATATCATCCATCTCCCTTAAGCTATCTTCAAAACACCAATTTATAAAAGAGAAAGTTTGAAACAGATACTGGTTATCCAAGTAACAGATACAAACAGCCACAACAATGCGACATTTTACCTTTCTTCTATTCCAGGGCAGAATGAAAAGATTTGGGACAAGTACATCTGGACTGGAAAAACAAAAGCAGAAGAGTTTCTGAAACAACTGCTGTGTTAAAAAAAGTCTATTCAGTACACGCAACATGTAAGCAACCCATAAAGTTTGGAATCTTAGTCTTTTTAAATGATCAATAGATTCTGATTGTCATGTAACAAATGTTCCTCCAGGGCAAAGTGATTTCAGAATGCCCAGGCTTATATCATACTGCCCTTAGCCTAAGAGACAGTCTTTAAAAACAATGCTTCCCTTTTTTAATTAATCTTAATTCTTACACACATGTGACATTTAAAAATCTAAAATTTTGATTAGATATTTCTCATAAATTAATGAACCCTACCTGAGGAAGCAGTAAGTGATAGCAATACCAATCACAAAAGACCACACCAGCAGTACAAATTGAAGATATCTGAATTGAAAAATATACATGACTGATGTCAAATAATTGTAAACATGGCTATGTGACAACTAACTACTGTATTTCATCAAAAAACGTCAATAACTACATTACAATCCCTGTTGTATGGAGGGATAAAGGTAGAAATGCATAAGTTATGGATGGGCTGACCTTTATTCTGCATCGAATAAGCCCAATACGGCAAACAGTTACAAGGAATTTAGTAAACTGTGAGGATTTGTTTGTTTGTTTGTTTGTTTTATTAGGGTTTAACATCCTACTCAACTCAAGGGTATTTCACTTAGATGAAGAGGGATGGTCAATGACACAGTATTGTTCCTTGTCTAAATACAGTGTAAAACAGTGAGGTTTGTTTGTTCAAATTGTTTGTTTGTTAGTTTGATTGGGGTTTAGCGTCGTACTCAAGGGTATTTCACTTATATGACAACAGATTATCCACTTAACACGATTCTTTGCCTAAGGACAGTGGAAAACCACAAAGAAACCTCATAAAAACCACCCCTAGGATTGCCGGAGCCACATTGTGTGACTCACTCATATACTGAATGGTAGACAGACAGACAGACTATGACCAGTGACAGGCAGCTTCTCTCCCCTACCTGGTAATACAATTAATCTATCAAATTCTTACCTGACAAAAATAAGGGAAATTAAAAGAAGACTGGCAAAAACCAGGGAGAATTTTCTGTGCTTCTGCAGGATATGTTTGAATATATAGAATGGGACTGCCATCCTTCACGGCAACAGTCTGTTAATTTGTAATGTTCTCCACAATCTGTCAAAACCACTTGTTTGTGATGTTGTTGTTGTTGTACAGTCCTTGATTTCTCTTTCGAAAGCTTTGACGTTTGCATTCATCCTGAGATTTTCACTGCTTCGATTATACAATAATTCTTCAAGCGAAGAATCCTCAATCTGCAAACCAAACTCAGCATGACATCAACTGTTATCAATTATAACATTTTCAGAATTTCAGATAAACGATTGACAGGAAGAGGCGGGATTAGGGAACTCTTCTGTGGAGGAGGTATAAGACAAGATTACAAACCATTCTCCGCGATTCGGGACATGCCTGACTCTCCACTCATTATTTTTTTTTTATTTGGCTTTTCAGAGGCTGCCAATCTAAAAAATAATCTATTCTACTGCTTACTCCGACACATCGACTCTAAAATAAACACAAGCCATCTTGCGTTCATGTATTGATCACGAGCAGTGATCATGTGACAATCCAAATCAGAATGCTTGGTTTCCACTGATTTAGTCTAGTAGGGTCTACAAAAGTAGCCTGGGTCTATAGTGTAACTCCGTAGAATCTGAGATTACAATATATATTGTAATCCGAGGTAGAACGAAATACTCATTTTGATCTCAATTTTTGGGCGATTTATTTTGCCTTTATTTGACATATGTCGAATAAGTTTTGGTTTTATTTTACTTATGTACAATTCTTTTCCACATATGTGAAATTCTTTTTTACTTATGTTGAAAAGATTTT
>JAQQZZ010040968.1:0-10398 GCA_030265115.1 Mopalia vespertina | reverse complement strand
GTCTGTACTACCTATAGGTAATCACAAAACGGGAGTATTAATTGCCTGTGTTACAACATAACGTTTTGATACAATTGTCTGTACTACCTATAGGTAATCACAAAACGGGAGTATTAATTTCCTGTGTTACAACATAACGTTTTGATACAATTGCTTGTACTACCTGCCTATAGGTAATCACAAAACGGGAGTAATAATTGACTGTGTTACAACATAACGTTTTGATACAATTGTCTGTACTACCTATAGGTAATCACAAAACGGGAGTATTAATTGCCTGTGTTACAACATAACGTTTTGATACAATTGCTTGTACTACCTACCTATAGGTAATCACAAAACGGGAGAATTAATTGCCTGTGTTACAACATAACGTTTTGATACAATTGCTTGTACTACCTGCCTATAGGTAATCACAAAACGGGAGAATTAATTTCCGGTGTTACAACATAACGTTTTGATACAGTTGCTTGTACTGCATGCCTATAGGTAATCACAATAAGTGAGTATTATTTGCCTCTTTACAACATAACGTTTTGATACAATTGTATGTACTATCGATAGGTAACCACAATAAGACAGTGAATATTATTTGCCTCTTTACAACATAACGTTTTGATACAATTGTCTGTACTACCTATAGGTAACCACAATAAGACAGTGAGTACTAACTGCCTGTGTTACAACATAACGTTTTTATACAATTGCTTGTACTGCATGCCTATAGCTAATCACAGTACGTGAGTATTAACTGCCTGTGTTACAACATAACGTTTTGTTACAATTGTATGTACTACCTATAGCTAATCACAATAAGTGAGTACTAACTGCCTGTGTTACAACATAAAGTTTTGATACAATTGCCTGTAGGCCTACTGCGTAAAGGTGTTCACAATAAGTGAGTATTAATCCAAAAAGCATAGCAACAATCAGTAATCCTGTCGTGTGAGAAATAACGTCATTTCAAGATCAAATTTAGGCTTAAGGTCAGGTTAACATTCAAATCCAATCGTCTTAATCACTTCTAAAGGACATTCAAATCGTACAATTTTCTTTAAACACGCACATTTTAATAAACATCTCTGTAAGCTTACCTTTGTTAAAGATAATCCTGTAATATATTCAATCGTGCACATTCACTTGCCAATCCTACTGAGCGTGATTTATTCCCGCACCATCTCGATCATAACTGTTCCCTAACTCAACAGCATCTCATCGGCCTATCGCTTCATCTGAAATAAAAGGCGAATATATTATATATATACACATAATAAATGATGGGATAAGATTATGCTTGCCGCCACCGAGATTCGAACCCAGCACCTTTGGGTTACAGGTCCAACACTCTACCGACTGATAAAGGTCTAACATTTCTCGAAGTAGCACTATTGGTAAGCATTTTATAGGTATTGTACATCTAACAGCGTATGCGTATAAATCGGCAAGATCATGAAGTGAAAAAATCAGGTAAATCTTGTACAATCAACTTCATTTTCGTTAATAATCTTCAACGGCTACAGTAACTTGCCCAGGCTTAGATTCGCACGGAATCGAACTAATGACACTCTGGAACCTAAGCGACAGCAGTACATGGCGATCACCAAGACCACACAAATACATTCGGGATTCAATTACCGACACCAAAAATTGCTTGCATGTTAATCTCAAATTAGTTTTAGAATTAACTTATCTGCTTTAAACTAGGCTTGGTCATACTTGTTTTTCCTTCCATACAGCTTTTATTCAAATGCAGCGAAGTGCTATTCGCGCGTGGGAACAGCATAATGGAATAATTATATGGCAATAAATTAGCTTGCAGTCGTCTCCGCGTATAATCATAAACTGTCCGCTATGTCTAGGGTGTTTGACACAAAATTGTTCTTCATTGTCCTTAAGCGTAATGCCTTTGAAAGTAGGCCTGACCCAACGTTAAACGACGCCCCAGTTAAATGCATCGTTTACCCTTAAATAGAGAACAAATTAACTTAAATTTATCTTAATGGGCAAATGGTACATTTTTACACGCCACGTGAAATATGTTTTTTGACAGCTGAGGCGTAAAGGTCAGTTTGAAGAGAAATAGGACCTATCATTCAGTCATAGTGTAAAAGTCGTCATCCAAATTACCCCCTTATCCTCCCTGTTGTTTAGGCGTTGTGGCCATTCTTAGGACGACCCACATCTGAAATGTATACATTTTGACAACTTTCTATCAGAGCCTATCCGGTGGTTTTACATATCTGTGTTAAACGTATCACGTGAATACTAGATCGGGTTAAATTAATTAATCAATAATTAAATGAGGATCTTTACCTGTTTGTTAGGTGCTGATTGTAGTGACACATATTAGACCGCTCGGGAATGAAATAATTGTTTTTTATTGACTGATTTTATTACGAGAACGTAAAATACAATTAAGCATTTCGTCATGTAATGATAGACCTTACAGCATATCAGTCAATATTGCAAAAACAACTGCAGTACACAGACAACAGACAATACAAAGAGCAGACGTTAGCTTTGGATTCAGCTGAGCATGAAAACAGCGGTTTTCATCTGGTTAATTAATTATGACCCATTTTCTACAGCCTAGAGACATAAGGTTTTAAATTCAATAAATGTTATAAAATTAAACAGTTACGGAATATCCATTGAGTGTTTGTCTATCTTGGGCAAAAAGTGAATTGATCAGGAAAACGGCTGGCTTGTTCTCAGTGGACATTTCGGAGGGCGATTGTAAATCTGTTTCCGTCCATATTTTGTTGCCAGCTTATCTAAGATTACACGGTTTTATAGAATGCCGTTGAAATTACGACACAACGCTGAACGGTTTACTGGAGACAAATGAATATGCCAATAAATGGACAGATAAAGGTTCCCAAATATATTTAAGATGCGATACCGGTAGATGCTTAAGGTCTTGCAGGCCCCTTTGTGCTCAAAATGAACCAAATTTTTTTTATCTCTTATATTAAATGTTAGGTATTCAAACTAAATCTTGGTGCAAAAAATAATTGAAATTTTAATTTCAAACAGTTAAATTGGAGTCTTTAATTTAGTTTTCCCATGATCATATATTCAAGTCGCAAAACTTTAATTGCCTATTTCTGGCATTTCATTTTTAAGCTGACTTTATATTTCACCAAGGCGAATTTCTAGCCTTTTATTGCACTTCGAGAATTGAACCATGAAAAATGCAGTCTATTTTTCTTCTGTTGACATTTACTCATTTTGCAATATTTTTAGAACTAATAATTGGATTTTTACCACATTCACATATATGTCATCCTGAATATCCAAGTTTTCAAAAATATATACATATGTATGGTACAGATTTATATTATTCTGCATAAGAGACTAAATACAACACGTATTCTGAAAATCGGGGTCCAGCGAGACCGTAAGTATGTAGAGAACTTAAAAGTAGACGCATGTTTTATGTATGACATTTGGTATTACTTGGACCAATGTATGAGGGGTATTTGCAGCTACGAACTGTTATTGAGTCGAAATAAAACAACTTATTTGATCTCTATTACTCTGGTCACATTTCTGAGAAACCATGGGCCAATTAGAGTCGGGGTAATGGGCAACAGCCGGGCGCCGGTTGCCAAAATGTTGGGTTTCATGAAAAAACCGATCCTGATCTTCACCGCTATAGCACCGGGCAATATAATGGTTAGTCAGAAATCTGTTCTCCCCTAATGAGCTGGTTTCGCTGGACGCTGTGCACTTTATATTGACAGAGATCGAATTGAACGACAGGCGTATTCTATGGATCCAATTGCCTCGGCTTGAGGTTCAATATTTGTCCAAAGTGGACAGGGAGCTATTTCTACAGAGCTTATCTACTATGACAAAAGCGACCCGCCCATTTGGTCAATTTATCCTATTAGTTATTCGTATTAACCCCTCGTATATATTACATTGTAACCAAGAGGTTATGAATATTTGATATATACATGTATTATTATTTTTATTTAAAATGTATTTATTTGAATAATTGTTATTTTGCTAGTTTAGAATTACAATACATTTTGCATGGATGTTTGCCAACGAAATACTGCTAATAAAATCCAACAATTATATACAGTATACACTATTGAACATTTCTATGAGAGACGCATAATTCCCAAATATGCATATTACGCCGGTAACGATTCCAATGAAAGAGACTTGCAAATGTATCGACATCTTTTACGGGGCCACAATCTAAATAAGAATTTTCTATACTTCCTATATCCATTATACAAACTGTCTCGAGAGTACGATTATTTGGTCACTTAGAGCAATTCTCGTCTAAACCACTCGCTGTTGTATTACAATCGATACAATTTTGTTGTTGTGGTCGTTGTTGTTGTATCACTGCTTCCCCTAAAATTGGGGGATGGTCGACGAGTAGTTAATATTTAACTGCCAACTGAAGGAATTAATTGTAAGACAATTAGTTTATTGCTAGACCGATTTATATTGATAGTAGTTTAACTAACAAAAACACATGACAATTTTAATAAGAGATGTTTCATTAGGACAATGAAAATCTCCACATAGTGCAAGTTTAATTTAAATGAAGGCCAGGGGACTGGTAATATATCTTACGATCAAACCCTTGGTTTGGTTCCCTGAGGTTAGAATGTATCTCAATCTTCAAAGAGAGAAACCTCATTCACCCTGATGAGTTTCACATATTATGTGGTAAGGTTATGTCTGTAACGACCCCGATAACAGATCAACATGGATGCATGCAGTCCTACACCTTTTCATGGAGTCGTAATTTCATTACTGATAGTAGAATAGAATCCGAGCCTAGAAATGGTAGGCCAACAGTAGTTGTATGCCGTTACACCACAAACGTGGCATGTATACGCACAATAGCAAAACAAACGGGTTTTGTATTATATATTTCCTTGACTGATATGAAAACACACAACGTTTGTGTAGACAGGTGCACAAAATTGTATTAAATACCTTGATTTTGTGCTAATATAAAATACAATTTTGTGCAGATGTCTCCATAAGTGTTGTATTTTTTACATTTCCTTTTTAGTCATAGGGATTATAATAAAAAAATAACCACTTCTCGTCTGTTATAGGACGCAACCTTTCGATGCAATATCAGTCTTGATCATCATCAGTTGAACATAGCCGTTAGGGACTAAATGAAATATATAAACTTTGTGTTCCATCAATTAAAAACAAGTTGTTTTCTAGAAGAGTTATTATTACCCCGTTCCCAGATGTCATTCAAATGTTATAGCACCAGGATTTATTTTGTAATGTTAATTTAAATACAATATGCAAGCAGACGTCGTCACCATCTCTGCCTTCCTAGTGTTTCTATTTGTTTAATATTAATTTTGCAAATATCAATGTTTACCTCTTGGGGATATTATTGACTCGTTACCTTGTATTCTGTATGTATAGAATATCAACGTTTGTCCTGGTGATGCCCCCGGGAAGAGGGAATGTAAGTCTCGTTCTCTTCTACCTGACTTCCGGGTACCTCGTTCAAAATCAATCGCTATTTGTTGAATATCGATTTTCCAGAGCCGTATTTTGTGTTCCTGTTGGGTGCCACTGTAGGACCGGAAGGGAGAATGGGCATCGCTTTAAGTTTCTATTTGTGCTCGAACTAGACAGAATGTAGGGTGTACCCGGAAGAGGAGCGTATTACGTGAAATATCACAGATCATATGACATGACTTAAAGGCCCTATAATTAAAGGAGTATTTTATAGTATAGCCCCGCCAGCTCAGGTAGGTCTTGTCACATGCATGCATTCTACCAACGCCGATAAATGTCAGTCATTCATTCATTCATTCATTCATTTGTTCGTTCGTTCATTCATTCATGCATTCATTCATTCGTTCATTCATTCATTCATTCATTCATTCATGCATTCATTCATTCATTCATTCGTTTTTTCATTCATTCGTGCATTCATGTAGCATTTTCATTCATTCATTCATTCATTCATATATCATTCATTCATTCATTCATTCATTCATTCATTCATTCATTCATTCATTCATTCATTCATTCATTCATTCATTCATTCGTTTATTCATTCATTCATTCATTCATGCATTCATGTAGCCCATTCATTCATTCATTATTCATTCACTCATCCATTCATTCAGTCAGTCAGTCAGTCAGTCAGTCAGTCATTCAGTCAGTCATTCATGCATTCTTGTAGCCTATTCATTCATTCAGTCAGTCAGTCAGTCATTCGTTTATTCAGACATTCAAATATTTATTTTACAATTTATGTATCACACACCATTTATCTGCAAAATATCTGGCCCTGCACAAAATGTATCTAAGTAAACCTTTTGCCTATTACACTGGTAGTTAAGTTAATTATTCTTCCAGAAAAACAATGTGCCATTATTTGAATGTATTTGTAACTCGAGTTAAAATGTCACATATGTATTTAACGTTGTTGTGTTGTAATATTGCTGTATTCGTTGTTAAACTCTTTATAGTACGTTCACTGACCATTCCAGTTAAGTAGACAAGCCACCATTTTGCCCTGAGGCATCACTTGCTGGAACTAACGAGTATTTTTTGCAGCACCGGTACAGTAATTTCCCCAGCACTAAAAGCTTCTGTCTGGCATTAATAACTCAGTAACGGCAAGGCATGGTTAACACTGCTATCAAGCAACCCAATGCATTATGCACACACACACAAAAACAAAAAAAACTGAAATTATGCACATTACCATAATTGTACTATTTCGACGGATACAGTTTCGAGAATTTTGCAATTTAAATAAAACATGAGTAGGCCTACAAATGCTGTATTTTTTTTTGTTCGAGCCTATTAACATGATGAGATAGAGTTTTATTTATTTACGCTTTTAACAAAATGTATTCCGTTTTTATTGAGACCAACGTCTATATTGTGTTCAGGCAAACTCTCCATAAAGTATTAGGATTACCATTAATTAAAAAGGTGATTGGTACACCTCACATTTGTTATTAATAGAAAACACAATAAACACCTAGTGTGCCTCAGTAGATAGACCGCACACATCTGTTTTTAAAAATGGTGTTCTGAGTGTGTGGGGGCCAGCGGCCGTGGTTTAGTGGTTAACGTCTCCACCTGCTAATCCTACATCGATGTACCGTTCATGGGTAGAGTTCGCCTGCCGACCATCATGTATATGAGTGAGGCACACGATGTGGCTTTGGCAATCGCGAGGGTGGTGTTTGCGATGTTTCTTCCCGGTTTTCCACCGTATTTAAGCAAGAGACAGTGTCACATGGACAATCCGGCGTCATATAAGTGAAATACCTTTGAGTACAACGTTAAACCCCAATCAAACAAACAGACACAACTGAGTGTGTTTGGTAGCTTTTACTATACTATCAGTGACAATTTGGTCATTCCATTATATGGTAGACTGTTCGTGTTATTCTGCAATCGCACCAGCAGACGAGGGCAAAGCAACTGTTATATAAGTTACAGGGATAATTTCAACACAATAATCGAGAACAGCCTTGATGACCTAACCACATAGAAGAAACCTAGCACAGATCCATCATTAAAATATGAACGTGATCTCAAAACAACACTGACTCAACTTAAGAAATATAGCGAGATAGACCCAAAGACGTACTCCCAAGCAGCTAACCACATCACATTTAGGACTACCCTTAAGCTATGCATAGACACAAAGACCCTACTAAAGCAAGCTCCTTATATGCTAGAAAGAAAACAATCCATTACAACACTACAGACCGCCTTTGTTAGATACTATCCCCATTCGGTAGAAACAGCCAAGTTCTGTATTAACGATTATACAGTCTTTTTGTCAAATAGGTCAAGAGATCCCGACACTCTGTCAGCTAGTTAAGACGTTTTGGCTAATTTAAGGGTATATAACCCGGGAAGAGGATCTGTCCGTCATTCACCATCTTTAATCAACAAAACTAACTTGACTCAACATAGCATCGTGAACCGCCTGGAGATATGCATAATAGGCACCTGCTTAATATACTATGACACGAAAAGTCCACCATACAAGACACCGAAGCCAAAGGAAGCTACACATACACCGAGAATGCCATTCTTCGGAATTGCATTGTACTCCTTTCATGAATAATTATTGTCCTTGTTAAGAACAAAAGGGTAGACAACATTAAACAATAAATTTTTGAAAAGATGCATATCAGGTATTTTTTTAAAATAGACTTATTACAGTTATAATGTTTTTCAAGTAAAAAAAAACTACCACTCTTGGTATCTGGTTATATATGCCTATCGCTTCAGACGCACTTTCTTAGTAGCAGTTTCTCCAGGGTTCACGCCATAGTCTAAAGTACTAATGGGGGCTATAACTCTAGCTGTTGTGGAAGTTTAATTATTTACTTACGAATATTTATAAAAACATATAATCTTTGTTTCGGGGAACGATTGGAACCTACAGAAACAGGCATCATCCGCAAGAGACCTGTGTTGGCCAGCCTTGCAAATATAATACATAACACTATATATGCGGATTACTCTATCCAGAGAAACAGACGCCTGTTGCTGGACACCCAATTCAATTCTCGGGTTAGACCTGACTATTTACTAAACAAATGTAGGCCTATGCATAGCAGGCTTAATAATTCGTATATTGATATCAAGACATTGGGTTTTGCTACAAGGTAGGCTTATATGCAATTCCCTCATTGGTATAAAACCTAATCAGCCCTAGCCAATCGGTAATCTAAAAACCCTGGAGGAAAGTTAGCTTCTTCAAATTGGAAATATAATGACTTATTTGCGGGTTGTTAGTATCACTCTGAACAAAATCGATCGGTGTCTGTTATTACTATATGAGATGACTGTCACACAGTTTCGTGATACCAGGATATATTACGCTTAACGTTAGATGGAGTTTACAAGTGGAGATATAAGTGATAGCAAGAAAGTATAATGGCGACAATGCCAGGTGGATGCTACCAGTAGGCCTACCTATGCATCCGTTTGTAAGCAAATTAGCACAGAATTGACCAATGTCAAAACAGAGAGTACGGACGAATTGCCGTAAAAAAGCACTACACTAACATATAAACAAGCTAAGCAACCATTTCTACAAGGCATGGCTTACACAATGGCGTTTAAGCAACGCAGTACTGTGTTAAGTTTATATACTGGTTATGGTTTACTCAAATCAATACAAGATGGCGACATGCAGTAGTTATGGCCTTTATGATAATGGTTCGGTTTACCATATACTTACATATATCAGTGCCCATTTAGATGTTCGGTCGTTTTAAACAGCTTAGATATTCAACACGTAAATTCCACTGCAGCGTGCCACCATTATCCAATACACAGATAGCGGAGTGTTTGCACAGTCGCGAAAGCTCAAGCAATATCGCGAAGATGTCCGCGGTCGATAGATGTGTGCTGCAGCGTATCGCGCTATACTGTAAAACAACCCACGCAAAGCCAGCGGTAAGTCTGGCCAATGATGCTGCTACGAGTGAATGGTTTTGCGGTGAACACCGCGCCTCAGACCATCGGGACAAGGCAGAATTTATTTAACTCTATTTTTGTCTGCTATGGAGAAAATCGATACGCCTCTCAATATATGTAGATCAGGATATAGAGCTTTGTAAAAATAGGAAACAAATATATTGAGGGGCGACTCTATTAGATACAGAGCTGAAACAAGTACATCGGTGTTACATTTATTTTTATTTTTTTTTGCAATGTGTACAGATGTTGCTGTTTCATCCACGGAGCTAACTGAGTTGATACTATCAGCGTGATATACATGTACTCGACGGCTTACTTTTTTATAATTAGTCCTTAACGGAGAAGAAAATAAGAAGAAAATAAAGCGAGAGCGAGCAGATAGGCAGTAAAGAACCATTATGAAAAACGATATTCTGCGTCTGTTGGTAGCTTTCATTACCGCGTTAGAGCAAGTTTGGTAACTCAATTATGGTGGTCAATTCGTGACATATCGTTTCTATCAGTATAACATTTACTAGTATTAAATAAATATATATGGTAATCCTGACAGAAACAGTATGTCTCCTTTATCTAAATAATTGTGAAATTACTTTGGTGAATATGAATTGGGTTCCTACACGTAGTCATTATTATCGAGACCGAAACAATATGACATATAAGTCGTCCACCATACTTGAGTTACAAAATTGAGTCAATAAATTGGTTAGAGCGCAATTATGAAAGATATCCTAGTCGAGCTCACACCTGTCTCTTGGGTGTTGATGATTTGGTAGCAAGACGGTAAAAAGGTTAAGATAAAAAGGCCGCCATATAGCCTTTTTTATTTTTATTTACGCTCATCGGTCACGAATTTACAACTTACCCTGCATCACCACGTGACCTGGTTTGCAGGTGAAAATGTTTGCAAATGTGTATAGAGTA
>JAQQZZ010040957.1:0-10399 GCA_030265115.1 Mopalia vespertina | reverse complement strand
TCACCCATTGGGCTGGCACGCCGTCATATAAGTGAAATACCCTTGAGTACGATGTTAAACCCCAATCAAACAAACAAACATCTTTTCCTTTTAATTTTTTGTTGTTCTGTATATTTTTTTTTTACAACTGAAATAACCTTCAGCCTGTTTTGGGTTTGTTTGTTATTTTGGTGATTTTTCTGATGTTTTCTGCACATGACTATCTTGAGTAATCTGTAAAACCATCATCTTCTGCTCAATCAAACTGTGGTTTTGTTCTGTATTTTTAGATGTTGCTTTCTTTGCTGAAGCACTCGAGCGATACAACACGCAACACAACATGGCACAGAGTATTATTGAGAAGCGACCAATAGGAATGCTTCTTGTGGATGCGAGCAAAATGAAGAATCTGCTCATCCCATCACCAATCAGATGTCTTGATGTAAGAAACTATAAGCCGTGTTCACATGTCAAGTGCACAGGACATGTCACTCTCCACTTGTCAACAAAACAGAGCATGCATGCACAATTTCATTTGACTGTTTAATTAAAAATAAATTGCATCTTTGTTTACATGCTTTGTTTATTTAAAAAATGGTATCATGTTTTTTATCATTTATGAACAATGCTGTTTTAAGACTTTCTGTCATGTCTTTGGGATACATTCCAGTAATTATTTTATGAATGTGTTCTACCGCATGTAGTTTTTTTTATGAAACTAAGACAAATTGCAACAGTCAGGTTAAGTATTCTTACTCAACTTTGGTTGCATATATGTTTTACATGATTTGTACTTAAGAATCAGCAAATTAATTATTTGGTTTAATTTATTTTTCTCTTCAGGTAATTAATGATCTGTTGCCAGTGTTAGCCCGACAGGAAGTAGACAGATTGATTGCAGAATTACAGGATGCTCAGTTTAAACTGGAGTTTGTTGCCACGACAACCATTGAGTTTGTTCAAAATCTGACCTTCCTTGATGAGATACAACTCAGGGTAGGTAACTCTTGCCTCTTGCTTGACTTCAGTGCAACTTTTATAAAAGTCTGCGTTGACTATCATCAAGAGACTACATAAATAAGCCTCATGACAGACAGTTCACAAAGACAAAAAAGGAAGACATTTACTTAATTCACTTATTAACCAACTATCCCCCACCAACTATCCCCAACCAACCCCAGCCGACCAACCAATGTAATGTGTTGCCATGGTAATCATGGTCAGCATGGAATAAAATCCCTTCTTTAAATGATGTCTTATGCAGTCTCCCTGCTTCAAAGACTTTTCCATTCCATGAGACTTTTTACAGAAATGTTTTTGATTCATTGATTCTTGTATTTTAATTAACATACCTATTTTATTCTCAGGTTGATCCATTGGAGAGAGAAGCCATGGTTGTGAAGGAAATGTATGAGTTGATTGACCTTTACACCGTGCCTACCCCACCTGAAGACTTTGCTGTCTATCAGGTAAGTTCTCCTTCTTCAAATTAATGATCGGGGAGAGATTCTCTAACAGCTAGTTCGTAGTACCATTCTTTCAAAACCACTTTTTTCTTTGAAGAAACCTTCTCCTTTTCTCCAAACAGACACTTAATCTTCAAAGTTCCTCAAAACCAAGATTAGTCACTTATAGCAGATTAAGTCACTAATCCAACATAGACGGAAGTCATCAAATCCCGGGTTTAATTTTATACTGCTTTAAATAAAAGGTATAATTTTCAAACAAAGCAACATGTTATGACATTGTTTGTGTAGCTGGTACTGTTGGGGCGTATCACCATCATATAAGTGATATATTTTTGCATGGCGCTTAACTCTAATCTGTCAGTTCAATTATTATTCACAGACTTAACCCTCTCATTTTCTATAGACAGATATTTGGTCCTTCTATATTGAATATAATATTTCTGTAAATGTATGCCATGAAACTGACTAAACTCTCTCCATTTTCTTTTAAACAAACACTGGGTACTTCTGTAAATATATGCCATGAAACTGACTAAACCCTCTGTTTCTCTGTACAGACACTGGGTACTTCTGTATTGAATATAATATTTATGTAAATACATGTACAGTATATGCCATGAAACTGACTAAACTCTCTCCGTTTCTCTCAACAGACACTGGGTCCTTCTATAACCAATGTTCGTAACGCCATTGACAAGTCTCTGACAGAGAGAGACGCCAATATTGACAAATTCTGTAACCACCTGGATAAGGACATCGCAGAACTGGCTAAAGAGGTCAAAGAGGTCAAACAAGAAGCTCAGGTGAGTAATGAATTCTATTATAACATATTTAACTCTCAATGAGCACCTGTTACTAGTTGGCTGAGTGGTGTAGGTGACCAGCATTGCCTGCTAGGTATTTGGTCCCTGACTCCCATGCCCATGCTGATGCTGTCTTTATTTACCACTGAAGGAAAATTAACTTTCCAACATTATGGAAATGCTTCACACTTTAATTGTGCTAGTGTCAATTATTGTTGGAATACACCACCATCATACAAGTGAAATACCTTTAAAACACCAATCAGTCCATCAATCCTGGCCATGGCATATTGATTTCTATGGTGGTTTCCTCCAACCATTGTGGGTGTGTCATGATAGAACTAAAAGATCCTAAACAAACAACCAATATGTGTGTGGGTTGAGACCTGCACAATCAACTGGACTAAAAGTGAATATTAAACCAGTACATGTTAAAGTGAGCCCCCCTAGACAAGCTCTGTAAAATTTAGGAATGTTGGCGGTGACCTTGTGTTAATTTTGCCTCATTTTTTAAGTAACTGGGAGTCCAATTTTGACAGTTTCCCTATCACCTGCATGTTAAAGTTTCTTAAAACAAGGTGTGCAAATGAGGCAGTTGTTCAAAGGACAGGTGGACACCCCTCTGCCTAAGCCTTTGAATTGACGGAAGCTGACAAACATGATTTTCTGTGTGTCAAAAATTTTAAATTATTCTCCATACCCCCCAGTCAGGTTATGTTCCACGACTGAGATTGTGTGACAGCTGGCATTGTTTTAGTTATTGTGTTATTGTTGTTACTTTGATTTGACAAATCTTTTTGCGAATGATGATAAGTAACGTACATGTACATAAAGAAAGTTTGTAGAAATTCTAAGAATCGTTGATAAATACATGTACATATAAGTGAGTTGTGTTTAACTTCCAGAATCCCCTGATCTTAGACGCGAGTGCCGATAAAGAAAAGGTGAAGGGCATTCTGAAGAAACTCCTCACCCAAATGGATGACCTTCAACAGAGGGCGTTCACTTACAAGAGCTATCAGAAGAATTTCAAGGTATGACAATAACACCTCGTTCTATTGGCAAAGTGTGGCCCCAGAGCCTGGGGGGTTGTGTTTCTCTGTGCGCTGAGGCCATATCATTCATACTGTTCTAGTTTCTTAATAGAACTCTGTCTTGTACAGTTATAAAGCATTAGCTTTTTATAGTTTCAAGTTTAGGTTCCAATGCTTTCATTGACTTACAAGATACATGTACATTAAAATCTATATCTTTGAAGAATTGTTCTTGTTATTGAAGGGCTTCTTTTATACCTAAAACTTTTACAAGTATATAAAAGCTGATAATAAAAAAAAACTGCTTTGGAAATCTGGAAAATATTTTAGAAAAACTCTCTTTTTTTGTCATTATTCATTTACATGTATTATGTATTTTCATTTGTTTTTTTCCCCTTTGGGTTGAGGTGATGAAAAATTGTCAGTTTATGTTGTTGGTCATAAGTGTTTGTCTCCATTCTCTCCAGGTGGAAGTGACAAAGTTTGATGCTCTAGAAGAGGCCCATGCTGAGCTGAAGCTGAAGGAGTTGTTGTGGAATGCCATAGATGAGTGGGACGGCCTGGTGGCAGAGTGGACAGAGGTTTGTCTTCAGCTCATTCCTTTGTTGAAATGCAAGAAAAGTGTCATACAACAAACGTAAAACATATTATTTGATATGAAATGTGATTTCATTCACAATTTTAATTACACGGTATTAATGTTGCACTGTCACAAATGTTTGTAATGATTATATCATTTATAAGTTATGTTTCACTCGCTTGACTCATTCAATTGAAACCATTGTTTTTTAAGGTGTAAAACATCAACCATTTAACATTATAATGTTGGTTGAAGAGTGAAATAACCTTAAGGTTGCGTGGCCATTAACAGTCTAATAAAACATCAACCATTTAACATTATAATGTTGGTTGAAGAGTGAAATAACCTTAAGGTTGCGTGGCCATTAACAGTTTAATAAAACATCAACCATTTAACATTATAATGTTGATTGAAGAGTGATATAACCTTAAGGTTGCATGGCCATTAACAGTTTAATAAAACATCAAACAATCAGACAACATTAGAATTGCTAGAGGAATCATATTAGTGATTTTATCCTGACTTTGATTACTTAACTCTTTCTTACCTTCGATATTAAATATAAACTCTGTAAACTACACTTAAATATATATGTTTTTATATATATGTATTTATTTTATCATTGTTTTGTTGCAGGCTCCATTTGAGTCGCTGGACCCAGAGATGATGAGTAACACTACAACCAGATATGGTAAATCTGTCTTCCAACTGGAGAAAGGTCTACCCCCCAACCAAGTGGTTCCTAAACTCAAGGAAAAGGTGGAGGGATTGAAAGAAAAGGTAGGACCAGGAAATGTCTGATCATGTATACACTGTATCCATATAAGATCTGTATGTGCCATTGTCTTTATCTTTGGCTGGTACAACCTGAGAGAGTGTACTCTTGAATTATCATATATTAATAGGCCCTAGATTAGTCAGACAGATCTTTTCAACTGTAATTGAAGGTTAATGACCCTAATTGAAGGTCTCTGGAACAATAATGAAACAACGAGTTATATAACTTTAAATCTAATGTAAGCCTTTTCCTGTCCTCTCTCTTTTCAGTTGCCTACAATAACTGATCTGCGTAACCCGACCTTGAAGACTCGTCACTGGGAAGCCATTGAGCAGGTGTTAGAGTATGACTTCACACCTGAGGACCCCTTAACGCTGGGTAAACTCATGGAGATCCACGCCTTCAGGTACTCTGAGAATATACAGGAGATCTCAGGACAGGCCAGCTCTGAGGCCAGCCTCGAGAGTATCCTGAAAAAGGTGAGAATTTTCACAATAGCAATATGATAATAAATTAATCATAATGATTTCAACAAATTGCGCTTGTTTATAATAATAATAATAATGATTTTTTTTTGCTAACTATAATACAATATCCTGAAAAAAGTGATTTGTTCAATACAGGCAATGTATAAGCTATTATTAGATTTTATTTTTAGTTGATGTTATTTTTTAATTATTATTAATTTATTTTAAAGAGGTCTATACTTTTTTTATAATAATTTTTACGGGGGAAATTTTGAAAATCCAGGAGTCTAAAATTGGAGGTTTCAAAGTTTGCAATAACAAAAAGATATTGATGGTAGTGAAATTTCCCTTTTCAATTCACATAAAAAAAATTTATGATATTTAAAGTTTAAACTAAATTTTGTTTGAAGGTTGAAGATTCCTGGAAGGCCATGGAGTTTATGGTTCTACCCCACAAAGACTCTAAAGATGTGTTTATTCTGGGCGGTACAGATGACATCCAACAGTTACTGGATGACAGTAACATCAACGTGGCCACCATCGCTAGTTCTCGTCATGTGGGACCAATCAAACCCAGAGTAGAAGACTGGGCCAAACAGCTTGATCTCTTCGGAAAAACACTGGTGAGGAGTCCTAAAACTCTGTTAAGATTTTTCAGGAGACTACAGTGGGGATGGTGTTTACCCTTATTTACAAGGAATTAAATGCTTTGTTCTGTTGATTGGTAAAAAAACAAATTTGAACACTACTGATTATGAAGAACAGTTCATATAGGAAGTAGCTGTGATGTCACAATAACCTGCTCTGACAATATTTACCATTAACCTTAAAGAATGCCTCAACTTTAAAAATTTTTTAAAATCTTTAAGTACGCTACTTTTTTAATCAACATAATATGTAACTTTTGAGAAAAATTCAAAATGTCAGTCAATCTACATATCCAATTTAACACTTTGATCATTTTATGATTTATTAAGGATATCTAAATAAATTTGATGATTTTACAAATTATTTATTTTCTTTATTATATAATACTGTCTTTATGTTTTAATGTTAAAATAATATGCGTATGTTTATGTATATGAAATTAATAGAAAATTATTTATTGAGGACTACAGGGAAGATACTACAATTGTGATACATGTATCATTGTCTTTGTGAGGCAGTCACAGATACATATAAAACATCAGGTGAAAGAAAACTAAATTATTTTAAATTATTACCCAATTTGTTAACAGGATGAATGGTTGACTTGCCAACGTTCCTGGTTGTATTTGGAGAGTATATTCTCGGCACCCGATATTCAACGACAACTGCCGGCCGAAGCTAAGATGTTTTTACAGGTAGACAAGTCTTATAAGGACATCATGAGGAAGGTGAACAAAGTTCCTCAGGCCATCAGGGCAGGGACCCAGCCAGGTGAGAAAATCTCTCCAATTATAGCCTAGCAACCATGAAATTGACTCTTACTATAACTGGGATGAGTATACTAATCCCAGCTAAAATACAACATTTTAAGGAGGCACAGTCAGCCAAGATTATGTATTATTTATTTATTCTTATTTTTCTCAAGAAATGGAAGTTATAAGCTTTTCTGTTAATTCCATCCCCCAACTAGCTTTTAGACAATATGGAAATTTAGAGTTAACTAAAAAGTTAACATTTGGGTTTTCTTTCAGAGAAATTTAAGACTTTGGCTAGGAATACATCCATACTGGTTATAGAAAGTATCCTGCCATTCTTTCAAAATATCGGCATATTTTTCAACTTTATCTAATTTTTCTTGGAAACATGTACCCTGCAAATTAAGGAAAAAGTCAGTCAACACAACATTGATTTCTCCTGTTATGTTTTTGCTGGCCTTGTGATAATGATGTTAAAAATGACCATGATGTTTTGTTTCAATTGTCAGGGTTACTGGAGACCTTCCAGAATAACAACACACTACTGGATCAAATACAGAAATGTCTAGAGGCTTACCTAGAGTCCAAGAGAGTCATATTCCCAAGGTAATCAATCAATTGATCAATTGGTCAATTAATCAATCAATCCATCTATTGGCTCATAATATTCGGTTAATAAGCAAAATGTTGTATTTCCAGATTTTATTTCTTGTCCAATGATGAGCTGCTGGAGATATTGGCCCAGACTCGAAACCCGCTGGCCGTACAGCCTCACCTCAGGAAATGTTTTGACGCAATATCTAAGTTAGAATTTGGTGTCCAAGCTCCTCAGTCTGGTGATGGAAGTACCACCCCTGACAACACAGGTCAGACAGCATACTTAATACATATTAGGCTTAACGGCTGAAACAGATTAAAGTTACTGTAAATCACCTATAATTTCACCTAGGTATGATTCCTGGGAAACAATTTTATGTTTTCTAAAATATTCTGAACCATTTCTAAGTCCTTAAAATAACTTTTAAAGTAGCCATATTATGAACGAAATTTTAGGTGATTTAGGGTAACTTCGAACAAATGAATTTCTTGAGTTTAAATGCTGCTGAATTAAGCATAAAACACCAATCAATCCATTCTTGTAGAGTATCCCATTTTCTGACTAAGATATATTCAAGATAACGGCAAATATCGTTGATTGTTTGAGTAAAAAAAGATGATTGTAAAAATAAATGACATTATTTTGCACTCCAGTGTATATGTTGAATTTACTCAAATGTTTATGTTTATTTCAGGTATTTACACTCCAGTCTAACCCATTGTGTAGAAGAACTCTGCAGGCATATTGTAGAGAAAACGCTACAGAAAATACCTTAGAGATCATTGAAAAACTTCCTTCAGAGGTCATTGCGGAAGATTTCTGTAATCAGAAGGTCAGATAATCAATAACTCATTTGTATAATGGTGGAGGGTTGGGAAGGAGCTTTCTGTTGCCTGGGTGCTCTCAGAGCTATGGGGCAAAATGAAGTAAATCTGTTTGTGATGTCCTTTTATAACGTCCTTTGGTTGTCCTATTTTGTCTTTGTTTGTTGCCAGTGGTGCTTTCCTTCATCCATTGGGCTCGCACACTGTCATGCGAGTGAACTTACCTCAAGTACCGTGTTAAACCTCAGACAAAAAAATTGTTCTAAATTAATTTCCTGCATGATACAGATCCAATCAGATCCCAGAGCGAAGTCGAGGGATATTAATTTCCCCATGATAACACCCAATCAGAACCCAGAACTAAGTGGTGTAAAATTAATTTCCCTCGTGTTATTCAACCGATCAAACACAATTAGATATTAGATATTATATATACAATATAAGGCTAAGGTCAGTTTGTTTGAAGGCTGCTGTCTTTACTTAGCACTAGAGGAAAATTAAATTTCCAGCATTATGGAAACTCTTCACATTTTGGTTGTGCTGGTGTCAATTATTGTTGGAGTACACTGCCGTCATATAAGTGAAATACCCGTAAGCATGGTGTAAAACACCAATCAATCAATCAATCAACATATTTCAGTAAAGAAAGTTCTTTTTGGAGAGGCTGACTTAGTTTTGTTAATTTATTTTACAATATCCCTTATACAGTTCCATACATAACAAATTTTTTTTTCTGACGACATTAATTCAATTGACAATAAGTTTTGAAATTCTTATTGGACCTTCCCCAAAGTTACTTATATATTCTCAGAAGTATCCAAGCTTTTCAAAAATATATACATTCATAATATTCCGACCTTTATTACTGAATGATAATGGTTATTGATAACAATATTATCATTTTCCTCAAAACCAACAAAGGGGTCCAGCAAGGCCTTAAGATGTTTGATATCAAGTCTGGTTTTCTTCTCGGGGCTGGTGTGCCACAACTCCCCAATCTAACAGACCCCAAGCTTGAAAACAAAAGGGGCAGGGTGGCAATGTGAAGCAAAGCTTCACTCGAGGGCACTTGTGGGACCGAGCTGGGGGGAGGGGGTGTCCCCCCTGCCTGCTTGTTAGAAAAAAATACAACACTCAAAACCTTTTAAGACCACTATCCTTCAAGCTTTTAAAATAACTACCCATGTTTCTGTTGTAGATTGATGTTGTTATTGCGGAGCCATTTTTCCTGATTTCCGTTCTGCCGTGGCACAATTTACAGATGTTATATGCCCTCCGGGAGTTGAGGAATCACCTGTCAGAGGATGTGAAGATATTCCCATTAAACGCCTCATTACATTTAATACCGGTGGAGTTTGATAATTTGTGGAGAATTCGAGCTCCAGTGGGAAACTGTGAAGGATTCGACTTGGCAATATTTGATGATTTAATACAGGTAAAGTACACCTTGGTCCATTGTCTATCAATAACAAAGCCATCTTATCCTAAGTACATCTCGATTGTCATGACGACCAGCATTGCAGATATTCTGTCACCATGGAGCCCTCTGGCTAAGAGCAGTTTGTTTTGAGGCTAGTAATGCTGTCTTTACTAAGCACTAGAGGAAGATTAACTTTCTTCAAGAGTTATCAAAACCTTTCACATGTTATGATTGTGCTTGTGACAATTATTTTTGGAATACACTGCCATCATATAGGTGAAATAACCTTTAACACAGGGAAAAATGCCAATCAGTCGGTTACCATTGTCATTGTCATTAAGATCAACTTAAACCTCTTTGAAGAACAATACTCTGGCCATACCAGATAATCTGATTAACACAACATTAATTCCATTATATACAACAAGAACATCCAAAATTCATGTACAAGTATTACAGTATTAGACCGTGCTGACTTGTGAAATTAACGGGCAGTGGGAGGGAGCTTCCTTGTGCTCTCAGAGCTGATGGGCAACAGGAAGCTGATTTTTGTTGAGTCATTGTGACTTGTGATTATCTCAGTTTGTTATGAGTGGGATCATATGAGTGAAATAACAGGTCTAGCTTCCTGTTGCCCTTGGTGCCCTCGGAGCTAAGGAACAATATGAAGCCAATCTGTTTTTGACGTCGCCTTGTGTCCTGTCTGCTGTGTGGTCTGTTTGTTGCCAGTGTTGTTGGGGATTTCCTTCACACATTGGGCTGGCATACCATCATGTGAGTGAAAATAACTTTAAATACGGCGTAAAACCTCAATCAAACAAAGTTGGGAATTCGAAACTTGATTAAGAGCTTTAAAGGCAAGAAATATGATTATTTCCAATGTGGGAGTTGCATTCATTGTAGTAAAAGGGGCCGTGGCTAAGTGGTTAGTGAGTGCGCTTGCGGAGCCTACTTCGATATACCGTTAACAGGATCAAGTCCGCCTGTCGACCCTCAGGTATATGAGTGAGTCACAAGATGTGGCTCCGGCAATCGCGGGGGTGG
>JAQQZZ010040946.1:0-10399 GCA_030265115.1 Mopalia vespertina | reverse complement strand
GAACAAGTCTTCCAGACTTTATTCCCGCCTTTAAATCAATTTAACAAACACTATTGATATTTTGTACACTGGTGAATGTCATATAAGTGAAATACCCTTGAGTACGACGTTAAACCCCAATCAAACAAACAATCGATTCTTACTCCAATGTATGTGAGCTCTAACAAGCTGGCTAGCCATTTTTGTTTACAAAAGTTTAAATGTTTCACATTTTGAGCTCTGTAAAGAAAAAAAGCAATTTAGTATACTGTATGCATTTTGTTTACCTATGTCTTAAGTTGTCATGGTAAATACATGTACTCATTCTAAAAGTCGGTGCATGTAAGCATGTTGATTTGTTCTCAAGTTTTTGTAATTGAAGTTGAATAAAAATCTGAAAATAATTATGACCAGTTACATTTTTTGTCTATTATAAACATGTCTTGCTATGTTCCCCTCTGAAAAAATGCTAAATTTCTCAGAAAAACAAAATACTGGGTTTTTAATTCGATAACCATTTCTTAAGATCCATGACAAAATATATGGAATATATATTTTTTGAAGACATGGGACTCAATTCCAGCTTTGTAGTATTTTTTAGGGATGGATATGAAGCTACATGCAGACAAATGAGTCGTAAAATTCCCCTATACCAGGGTTAAATTCCCCAAATTGGCTGCCACAGGACCCATCCCGAAATTCGTGGATCAAGCCCTGTCAAGATAAGTAAATTTTAATTTGCATTGAACAGGAGGCAAAAACAGTGTGTCCAGAAGTTTATTGATATAGACAAAATGTGTAGAAAGGCAAACAACTATTAAAATGTTTTTTTTTTTACTATAACATCACCATTTTTTATTCGATTCTCAGGCCTTTTGATTTGAGGTGTGCTGTCCTATGCTTTAACACTGATCACTCTTCTCAAATCAGAAGGTCTGGATTCTGGCAGAAATACATTGAATACTTTTCCTTACAAAATGATAGTAAAATGTTTTTTTTATCCCATAATTTTAGCTACATGTATGTAAAAATGCTAAATATGTATTTTGGGGATACATGTATATATATATATCATATATATATCATATATACATATTACATGTTACCCCATGTACAATTTTCTGACACAGCAGTCACATTATTTGCAAACATCTTGAAATTGATGCTTCAGATTACTAAATACTGAAAATAAAAATGTTTCACCTTGTTTTAACATTTATTATATAATTTCTTTATTTCAATTTTAATTTGAATAAACATTAAACTTTGTTAGAATGTACAAAATGAACTTGTTGGATGTATCATTCAATTAGCATAATGCTGAATTAGTACTTTTGCAATCATTTATAATTGGTCACACAAGGGCAGACTGAAATGGCACATGTGAAATGGTTCAAATGAACCAAGTCTTTTTGTTATTTTTTTTTTATTGTATATCTATGAAGATAATTCGATCCGTTATAGACCAAAATATATAACCCTTCTGACAATTTATTTGCAGGTGGACTTATAACATGCAGAGGTTATAACGCTTCACAATGTTTCCTATATGCCTATCATATTCTCATTGTTTATAGCCATCTACCTATAGAGGATGATTTATTTCACTTAATGTATCACACAGTAATAATGGAAGAACTAACCTTGATAATGGAGTTAAACATCTATGAAAGAAATATAACTGCAGATTTACTGTAAAATTATTCAAAAGGCATCAATGTTGTGTTGTAAAAATGCTACACTGGATACCTGTTGAAATTCAATAAAATCAAACATTTAGTTCTATTCCTTGAAAATTCCCATTATATAATAATGTCAAACTGTTCAAGCCTAAATTGAAAGGTAAGAATTATGTCTGATTCTTAAAAGTAAATGGAATTTTGACATTTTTTTAGGCTATCATATGATATTTATAAAGCAATAAATTACCAAATCAAGGTTGTCGGATGATTTATCGTTAAAATCAATCCAAAAAGTCTTCAATAATGTTTTTTGTTGTATTTGTTAGTTATTTACTCGATTCAGTATTTTGAGTAAATCGAGTTGTTTTATCTTCTGGAAAACAACTCAAAATGTAGATTGGGGTATGTGGATTATTGTAGGCCTACTAGAGCAATCATCCTTTTTCATCATCATTGTACACTTTATAATTATTAATATTATATTGTAATTATTTACTTCAAAATATACGTAAAACAATATAGTAAAAAAATAAATAAAAACAGCACAAATGAAAAACTGAAGAAAAATAAAATAACAGGAATAAAAACTAAACATAATAAGGTGAAATGTCACGTAAATCATATGTATTATTTGGATTTGAAAAACCATTGCCTGTTGAGTATCGCTACTTAAACGTGTAATTTGCATCACGAGGATAAGGTTCATTTGGCTAGTCACTTTCAGTTTCGGCACTTTGATGGCGAATGAGGTCTACAAACCCCGTTCAACAGTAATTTTAACTTGAAATATCGGGATAAATTATATATACGGCTGACATTCAAGGCTGCTTTGAGGGGAGTACAATTTTTGGGATAATATTTCAAACAACATCTCCATAGGAAACACCGGAGAAACCCTACATCCTCTACAGGGAAGAACTTGAACAAATTGGGTTAGGATCTGACTCAGACCGTATATCTAAAAAGGACATCCCATCTTACATGTGTGTTACCTGCAATCGTCTACTCACAGCTTCATCTTGTAGGCTGGTAATGAAACCCTTTGGATGGACAGGTAGACGATTCCCGCAGTCACATGGTTTACTAGGCTTTTTGACGTAGCGAATTCAATGGAGATCCATCGCTTAGTCTATACAATTCGTTATATACAGGTGCATGGATACACATAAACAGCGACGCAATTGAATTATATCCAGACAGTTTAGCACAATCCTGGTCACTGCAATCCAAACATCGCGGACACTGTCATTGAAACGATTAGAATTATGGCAGGGCTAGATAGAGGTGCTGGCTTTTTTTGATCGATCTCCAGTGCAGGCTACCTGGTCGTCATGGCGACAGCCCTTTGTGGACTATAAACTGTACTGCTGCATGCTATAAAGGGCAGCAATCACTTGTGTTCAATGGTCATGCACCCATATAGTATTACAGAGAACGTACAAAGAATCGAGATTTTAACTCGACACAGTCCTAAGCAAATCGGTACCTGGACACTGTCTCACGAAGCGATTTCGGCAATTATTGAGCTTAAATGTAATAAATACAGCGTACAATCTGAACAGTTTGTTATGGTGACCAACATCAACTTAGGCTTCGATTGACATGTTCTTCATGTAAGGCGAAATCAGGAATGGACAAGAGATTATCTCCACTTGTGAGTAGCACAACAAAGGAGCGTCAGTAGTCTGACACTTTAACCACTAAACCACAAGGAATGAGTGAAGGTAAATGCAGGCAGTGGTTTAATGACACAGACAGTTTTAACTTCTGAACTATTAATTATTTAAATTCGATTATATTTCAATTAAATACCATTGAGCATGTCCGCCAAATAACATAGTAGTAATATATATCAACCAGAATATATCTTATAAACGACGAACAGACCTAGAAGTTGACAACATTGAAACTATATGGATTGAACCAGATATACCTCCTATTAAAGCTATTCTAATTGAGTCTAAGGCATCGTGGTATACTGATTTTGAAATCATGATGGATTTCGTTAAGACTCAACCATATTAAATAATTTTAATGGGTGATTTTAATTTAAATCTATAAGGCAAAACAAACCAGAGATGGCTAGACTGTACCTAACAACTAGAACAAGTAACCATTGAACCAACTAGAGTAACTGCCACCACACAAACTGTAATATACCATATATATATATGTATCAAACACAAAAAAATAAAGAAAACAACTGTACCCAAATTAGCTCTTAGTGACCACTACCCAGTATGTATGTTATACAACAGTAAAAACAGAAGCACACGAGTTAAGAGACATAAAACAGTAAAATACAGAACCTTTAATGAAGAAACCTTTCTCTTAGATCTGCGAGAGAAACCTCGGTCTTCTATTAAACAACAGGTGATTCAAATTAAGCGATAGACATCTTCATCGAACTATTTACAGAATTACTGGATAACCATGCACCATTTCACGAAAAAAGAGTAAAACAGACCAAGGTTCCAAAATGGCTACATAACAATGGCAAAATTAAAAGAAACAAAACTAGTAAGCAAGGAGCTCAATACATTTTTCACCAATATCCCAGCTCAGCTTCAACAAAACTATTCTTTTCTATTTTATGTACAATCAGAGGAACCCCATAAATCTCTAACAGTCTTCTGGATTTCCCATGTAGCTAGAACCGTTTTCAACTATAAACAAATAAGTATGTATGCATACTCAACAAAAGTAAAGTTTTTCCGAGCCTGTTTTTCTACGATTTTTTCATAAATCCAATACTCCGTCTTCCGGTTTCACATTCTAAAATAGATTCGATTCTACTTCCTACATCGATACATGACTCTAAGATACACCAGGACCATCTTGTTTTGCACTTTTTTAATTTGCTGATCTATGGCAAACGTCGTCCCAAATATTGGCGGAAAATAATGCGCAATGGCCATGGTATGTGCAACTTACGTCACTCGATGTTTTCCGCCTCCAGCACATGTTTGGTTCTTTTCTATATACATACCATCTCTATGGTAACGAGCCCCTGTGAAAATTGTGGCCAGTGAGAAAAGCAAATCTCGACGGGTCTGACACATCCATTGCCTGTTGACTGCCCAATGTCCATATAGTTGGTCACCAAAGTCAACCTTTCTCAAACATTTGACATGGTGTTGGCGGCGGAAAACACCGAGTGACGAAAGTTGCTTGTCAATGGAAATCCTTCCGGAACTAGGACATCAATATTATCCATTCACAGCTTACCAGGATACATCGCTTGTAGGCTGAATTTCTTTTCAACGAAAAGTTTTGTGTTTGCAGGCAAAATTTGAGAATTATAACTATCTAACATGATAATTCTGGGTAAGGAGCTGAAGATGAACTATTTGTCTCACACGGACAGGTGAGATTTATTTATGTCATGTGATTAGTGTACTTGAATCGGTTAAATGTCACCACGGTACAAGCTGGGTCGAGCCCAGAGTGTTCTCCCTTCTACTTTTCGATATACATACGATCTATATGGTACCGAGCCCTTGTGCTGTGAGACCGCTATATCAATCGACCAATCAATCAACTCATCAATCGATCAATCCATCAATCAGGTAAGCAAGCAAGCAAGCAAGCAAGCAAGCAAGCAAGCAATCATAAATAAAAAACATACATAATTGAATAAATTAATAAGCGAAGAAATAAATTAGATTCGATCAGCGCCAGATTCATTATCTCAAGAGACGAAATACTGCTATACTTTGCACCGAGCTTTATATGACATATGCAGGATCCAAGTTCGAATCCAGGTGGGGGCAAGCAACAGTTGCTCTCTCTACATTAAGTATATAGAGAACAGTTTCACTATCTGGGATTTTTCAATGGAAGTGTTTGTCTATATCACACGTTAACAAATGTCTGGTTTCTACGTAAACATTCGTTTTAATTGGTTTCGTATTCCTTTACATTGTACCATTTCACAACACAGAACCTTTATCCAAAGTGGCCAAGTCCCGACCGACAAATCATTACATGTCTGCATAGCGTAGGTACGAATGAATAGAGCTACGAAACTAAGCTATATGAATGCCGTATTAGCTCTGCTGGTGTCCTATAGTATCATGTCTATGTTAAATGTTTGACAGGATATTTACCTTGATTATTCATGTTACATTGATAGGCTCGTTTATTGTCATGATATATCAATGGGTTAGCTAAACTCACTTTTCCTCTAGTTATAATAAGTTTGTCAGCGATGAAAGAGTTTACCATAATTTACATAATTTTCAGCCATAAACGGCTTTATTCAAGCTTCGAGTTGCAGAGACGAAGTGTCGCTGTTTACAGTATTGTACCGTATATGGCTGCCCCTTACAAAAAATAAATCCTATAGGATCCTAAAGGATTTTGGACAAAACCTATTGGATGTTTCTATGGAATTCTATAGGATTTTGGACAAAACCTATTGGATGTTTCTATGGAATCCTATATGTTCTTATAAGATCCTATAGGATTTTCTAAATCCTATATGATTTTGTGACTACCAATAGGACCCTATCTAAAATCATGTCCAAAATCGTATACGATCCTAAAAAAACCTTCTGTAAGGGGATGGTCGATGCAAACTATTAACAGTTCATCCTACAGTATTTTGTGCTTTTTGCCTTGTAGAGGAAACAGTAAGAACTTTTTATTAACATGACCAACGTATTACCAACATATAGGTTTCCGGTTTTCGAGTAAGACACCTGACTATGGGTAGTCAACTGTCTCCAAAGGAAAACGCCCCCGGTCGTGCCTTAGCATCTTCCTATTGCAAGGGTCAAAAGGTGTAAGACGAGACTTCCACATTAATACCCTTGCTGCAATTCGAGGCAAAAACGTGTTAAAAATGTAATTGGACTATTGTAGAAACAAGCAGCCAATCAGAAGGCCTGTACACATCAGTCTACAACAAACAAGCGTGGTTCCACTGTCAATTAATGTGTCTGTGATGATGTCAGGACTCGTTAATGGGACTAAGATCGTACATGTATATTACAAGTATAGCCTACTTGTCATCCTGTGTTTAGACCGCCTATTTCTTATTGTAAGAAAGCTCCAATCTGATTTGGTGGAGAGGTAGCTGTTGTAGACTCAAGTTACCTCAGGTTTTACCGTCTATGATGGTAAGAAAGGAAAAAAAGCTTAATACGACTCTCTTCTTTTCCGCCTTGCCTCGGGAAGATGGAATTTTCTGGGCATAAAGATCTGCTGGCTTCATTTGCCACTGATCAAGATTATTTCCTGTGCTTGTATGACGGAGGTACATTCAAAAACCCAAATGCCCTACTGACAACAAAATGTGAAGAACTTTGTTTAAAAACTAATGTTCCTCCAGTGCTAAATATGCGTGAATACGAGGCATTCAGACAATTTCACATGATTCAATTTCGGCCCGCCCTTAGGAAAAAAGTATGGTGGCCAAGAAGTCAATAGTTACACAGGATTATATTCATTGTCAAAAGACGTGTTTTATTTACTGGTTTGTTTGGTATGTAACGTCACGGTTAATGGGTCTCTATTAAGACGACGTGTTACTTCTTTTAAAAAAAAAACCAAGAAGAAATTCGAAGCCTGAAGTTAAATTGAGCTCATATATAGTAAAAACCTGAAAATGGCAGTCACTTGGATTTAGCTGGAATTCGTGCTAATTTTGTTTGTACACATAGTCCGCATAGCTTAGATTTGATCATTAAAACTTTCAATCGAACTCAAAATGTAAAAGTTTACCTGACTAGTCTTTGTATCGCCTAGAACACCGGCTGGCTGAGTGCTCAATTCGGCATTTACTGTTTTGCGATTTGGTGCTTAACTCTGAAGGTTGTGGGTTCGATTCTCGAAAGGGGTTCAACCTGCAAATTTTATGAACTAGTAGCGGTTCAAATTTAGAAGATTTTAAGCCTAAGCAACCAAAATAGAGAAGTTGGGGTGTTTGCAATCTTCGCTTAGCATGAGTGATTCGTTTCTTTGTCACCAATACCTTTGATTCATTCAAAGTGTTATAATTGTCCGATTAAGACAATATTTCTTTAATTTCTTTCGAGGAACATAATGATTCTTATATCGCAGTTATAAAACCAATTAATATGATTAACTAAAATAAATAATTCTTCAGATGTTTCAAATTCTGAACGATTTAATGCTTTTTAAATCATTTTGTTTGCTTGTTTGGTTGTTTGTTCATCCACTCATTGTTTTATTTATTTATTCTCTTATTTATTTACTTATTTTTTTATTTATTTACTTATCTATTATTTATTTATTTATTTATTTATTTATTTATTTATTTTATTTATTTTTTATTATTTATTTATTTATTTATTTATTTATTTATTTATTTATTTATTTATTTATTCATTCATTTATTCATTTATTCATTCATTCGTTCACTTACTCATTTAGTCATTCATTACTCCATTCATTTATTTACTTATTCATCAGTTCATTTATTTATTTATTTATCAATTTAATAGGCAAAATAACGAAAATACTGGACTACAAATAGTGTTAACATACAAGCTGCTTTTCACTTGGCATCATATTTTACTGGATTATGTATTTAACGTGCGACCTGAGAGATAAGGCGATACATATTGGTTAATTAACAAAGCAATGTTACCAAAGACTCGAAGAATTCTTCTGTCGTTTTTTCGTCGAACATTAACACAACGTTGTGTGTTATTAAGACGCTAGAAGTCTTTTCAAAGTTTATTTAATATATACCATTCTAACATTCTTTACAAACTTGTCACCGAGAAGACAGAAATTGCCAAGCTTTTATAAAAAAAAATATACCCAGCCGCACTAAAGAAATCAATCTGTATTAAAAAATACTACCGTTTCATTTTTCTTTTGTGTATGGTTATATGTTTTTTCAATAATAAAAAATATATACAGTTGTGAATTAATTTAGGATGGTTAATAATATGAAATAAATTCAAATTTCAAATACAAATTTATTCATCAAATACATAGGTCACAATAAATGTCATATCACTTTACAATTTCTATCTATAACTGTTGTGGGTTCAATCACTTTCTAGATTTACAGAAAATAAATAATAATAGATAAGGTTTATAAGATTTATAAGTTAATAACATTTTTAACTTAATCACGATTAAAATAGACTCTTCACATGATATGTATATATTATAAATTAATGAAGTGAGAAAAATTTGCTTGCCTCCACCGGGATTCGAACACGGGATCTTTGGGTTACAGGCCCAACACTCTACCGACTGAGCTACAGAGGCTCACGGCAAAGTGAGTCCCGAATTCTTACCCAGTGAAGACGGCGATTTTCTTTCTTCATAAAGCACGGACACAGATCAAAAATGTATGTCACATGTAAGTGAGAGAATATAGGAATAGCTACATGCCAGGACAAATAATCCCTCGAAACTAAGAATCACAAAATCACTAAATAAAAACAGTTTTATTTTTAAGGTTTGCGACTGGTTTAAACACCAATCAATCAATCTTTCGATGCATACCTTGGAAAACACACAAAATCAAATGAAAATAAAGTCTATAAAATTAACAACAAATTTTCAAATATTTTTAAAAATCATTTGCGGGGATAAAATCGATGCAATTTGTTCTTTTGCAATTTGGTCAGATCTTCTATACGAATGTAGGCAGATCATGTTACCGGCAATGGTACTTTGAAATACAACAATTAAATGACGCTTTTTCTTTAAATTTTGTACAGAGCATAAGACTTGAATGTGACATGTAGGTCCAAATTTTGTTATCATTTTGCCGTTATTTCAGTTTTAAAAATGTATATTTGCTTGAATGTCTTTTTTATTTCCAATTGCAATTATTGTTGTATGGGTTAAGCTTTGTTTTTTTTATCATATTTGCGATATTTCAGTGATAACATTGTCTATAAAACATGGACAGACTTGGTATGGATAACAACTACTTAATTTATTGGATACTACGATTCTATCTCATTCCAGAGACTTGAAAACGATCTCTGGAATGAGAAAGACACCTAGTATCTAATAAATGAAGAAGTTGTTAACCATACCAATATTTCCATGTTATATGTACTCCCGACTTCTAAATGCCACTTAAAGAATCGATATTGTCTATCTGAACAAAATTATTTTATTTCCAGGTGCATTTACTTCTAATGACCTGTCGTATAGTATTGTAAATTTTGTAAATATTTGTTGTGGTTCTGCAGTTAAAATACTTGATCTGGACAAGTGATTTTATTTCAAGGGGTAATTGTCCCGTGTACTCTTAAATATCTTCAAGTCTCTAATTGTGGCTATTGCATTCCGCGAGTGGATTTCACACTGGTCATAAATCACATGATGATAAAAAGAACAGGGAGGTATTGGTATTATAGCCAGGTGTGTTGTTTGAAATTTTATAGGCAATAACTCTCCAGGTGAGGTAATTAGTGAGTTGTATTACCTATGTATATCTTGACACCTGGATAGAAAGGTTACGCATAAAGTACGGCAGCCGATAAGAGCCATAGAGTATTCGTTAGAGTTTGTTTGATCGAGGTTTACGCCGCACTGAAGGTTATTTCATTCGTATGAAGGCGTGCCGGCCCAAATGGGACAAGGAAACCACCCTCCACGTCACCGACAATAAACAAAGACAAGACAGGACGATCCCAAGTCTCAATAAAACGACATCACAAACATATCTGCTTTATTTTGACTCTTAGGTCTGAGAACACCAGGGGAACAGGAACCCTCCCCCCCCCCCCTTACCG
>JAQQZZ010040925.1:0-10400 GCA_030265115.1 Mopalia vespertina | reverse complement strand
ATCACAAAACCAGAAGTGGTTATCCAGAAATTGTATAATTATGTTACCCCACTTCTAAATGTCGTTCAAAACTTATAAACTATATGTGTCAATTTACCGGTAAGTGAAAAAACTTGAAATTAAACAGTGATGTGCATTCTAAGTCTGTATTTCTAAATAAGGCTGCATTGTAAGATAGACTATTAGAGATACAGAACTCTGCATCTAACTTCAAGGGTATGTATTTGGAACAATCATAATAATACGAGGACATTGATCTACTCGGATCGAAGGTAGAGAGAGGTTTAAAAGACTAGGCAATCTGACTATATTAATATTAGATTAACATCTTGTAGAGGCGCACCTTGCCGTAGATTCTATGTAATAAATAAACACAAAAATAAGTATCAGCAATAAGTTATTGATGAGACTAATAAAAGGTCCCCACTTGTTTTCAAATTGATCAAGTTTCATGTTACATCGATAGATGTATCTTTCCGTTTTCAAATGAATGTATACTTTAAAATATATATTACGCCTCTTAAATATATGGTACTTTTTTGATGTTCGACAGTTCTAAATATTATTTTTTGATACTAGTGTAATGTGGTTTAACGCAGCGTATTTCTAATGAAAGCCAAACAATACTGTAATCTCGTTAAAAACAATAATTTCTTCGTGATTGCTAAAATCCAGATATAAACACTATGCCAAAATTGTTTAACCACATCACACTTTCAATAGATAAAGTATCTCTATGGTAGAATGTACAGACATTGCCAGCTATTAGTTTCATTTCCACTATTAAAGCGTTTGTGGGGAGTATTCTGTGCAATATTTTATATTGCAGGCTCCACAAATGCGTATCTTGAGCACATGATACCTGGGATACCATTTAATATTTGGACAGTCAAGAGTTATCTCCCACTTCCCATGTGTTTTTGGGACCAGGCTGGTGGAGACAAATAATTTATAAATATTTATACACCTGTTTTGGAAGTACAAGAAAAGCGAAATGCGTTAGGTAAAACTGGAGATGAAATGTTTGGTACATTCACTTCATCACTCCATTCTTTTGGAATAATTCTTAGCAAGCCTTTATATTCCAATACCATTTCTATAATTCTGTAATAATAATTTTCCCATTACGTATCTCTTTTTCCATTCCATATAAATTAAAATATTACCTTATTTATCTTTTGCACATATTGTTGAGGAGGAGCGGGAAGCGATAATAAAAAAGCTGAGTTAATTGAGACAGTGAGTGCTAGAATTTTGATTACGTTGGCCCTTTCGAATATTGTGAGATTTCTGCCTTTCCTAACATTGAGAAGCATTTCCATCTTATTAATTTTTCATACATAATTCATTTCCCAAATATTTGCGCCCCCCCTAAATCCGCCGCTGATAGCTACAATCAATGCTAGCCCTCAATTGGTTAAAATGCTTTCCGTCGGTATCCCGACCCTGGTCCTATTACTAAGACACAGACTGCAATATAGACCGCATCGACGAACGTCTGGGTCTAGTTTGATTGGGGTCTAACGCTGTACTATAGGTTATTTCCCCTCATATGACGGGAGTACAGTGCAACCCAATACGTGCAGGCACATGCAGCTACCCTCGACGCCACTGACAACAAACAGAGACAAGACAGGCCCAACAAAGATACAATACGTACATAGACATCACAACTAGATCGGTTTTGTGGTGCCTTTTTCTGTGAGAGAACAGGGCAACGGAAAGCTCCCTCCCAACCGCCAGCTGTTAACTATAAGCTAATGAACCTTCGGAAACTCTTGTTAATGACCAAATGTACCAGCAAATCCCAAATCCTTGTCAACGACTAAGATATGATGTTAAGGCTACTTTGGACTGTTTGTGGGATTTTGTGCCAGCCGCAAAGGGAAGGTCGTGGGTTTTCTGGGTTGTACCCTGGTTTCCTCCCCAATATAATAATGCTGATCTGTATTTGGTATTAAAGCATGTTGAATTAGCATCGGATAAATACATATATAAATCAGAATGTTGAATACATTTTTAACAGATTAAATATTGGAATAAGTAATATAAAAAATATCTCTATTTTGAGTCCAATTAATTGAATGTTTGTTTGTTTGATTGGGGTTTAACGTCGTACTCAAGGGTATTTCGCTTATATGACGATGTGCCAGCCCAATGGGTGACGGAAACCACCCTCAACACCACTGGCTACAAAAAAGACAAGACAGGACAAACACTTGACAACAACAGGACGCAATACAGACACCACAAACAGATTAGCTTCATGTTCCCTTTTAGCTCTGAGAGCACCAGGGCAACATGAAGCTTCCTCCAACCACCCGCATTAATTTAATGAGGCCGTTACAATTTGTGTTCATTTTTTGTTTGTAGGATCTTTGATAAAAAGCCACTGTTGATATAGAGGATCGTACACGTGATTCAATCAGAAAACAGAAGACGTTACATTTATAATACACGAGCCCTCTGGGTAAGGCCAGTACAATTGAAGTATGTTTATGTTGTCAGCTATGGAGGAACATTATTTTCCAACAGAGCGTTTGTATATAAATACCCTCCACATTAGGCTTGTGTTGATGTTATAGCTCTTGGAAAAACACCGCCGTCATATAAGTGAAATACCCTTAAGTACGGCGTTAAACACCACTTTATCATTCATGTGTAATTACACGATTGTTACCGAGATGGCAGGTGGGTTATCTTTTAAAAACAACAAATGAGAGCCAGCCAATGAAACCAGCAAACAAGTGTCATTTTTATGATATGTGTCAAGAAGTGTGTCGTGTGTCAAGATTTTTATCCAACTCACCAGTTGTAGATTATCATAATGTGTTTATTTCTGTAGCAGGTGCTCGCGGGAGGAGCGGGCTGAGGTCTATGACACCACGTGTGCGTTTCCCCGCTTCTATACACAGAGCGGAACGAACTTCCTGTTACCCTGGGGGTCTCAGAGCTAAGTGGCAACATGAAGCCGATCGGTTTGTGATATCTTAGTATTACGTCCGGTGATGTCCTGTATTTGTCTTCCTCATCCATTGGGCTGCCACACCGTCGTATCAGTGAAATAACATCAAACCCCAAACAATCAATCTTCCACATGAATATACTAAAAGCGATTGGTGTTAACGTCATACTCAATGGGATTTATTTTATTTGATCATTTGCATTGCTGTGTTAAGCAGAAACCCGTGAAAAAAAAATCACCATGCAGGTAGCTCTGAAAGTGATATGAGCCATATTGAGCAATGAAATCTATCCCCAGTTGTATTATAATAATTGTATTATGTTGTACGAATCTACCATAGTAACAAATAAATAATGTAAAAGTCCTGTGTCCATAAATATTCACTTCTCCGTCAGAAAATCCCAATTAAACCATTGCAACTGATAGATATCGTAGCCCGAAACGCCCATTGCCGCGTTAAGGCCCCGGTGGCTCTGGGGATGAATGAGCTTCACAAACTCTCAGATACGATTATTGCTCTAAACTAAAATAGTAATTTCCTCAAATCGGCTCTGCAGAGTGGTGGGTGTTTGGAAGGAGTTTTCTTTCGTCTGGTGACTCTCCTGAGTTGTAAGTCGTTGGTTCGAAAAGCTGAACAAATCCCCCCACCCCCACTCCACCGCCACTCCCGCTCCCTTCCTCCCAAAACACACTGAAAATGCATAATACTGTCTGGGATTTAAAAAACAGACAAACAAACAACAACACCACCCCACCCCGCAAGTAAATCCTCAACATTTGAATGCTTTATCGTTTATTCCAATATATTTTTTTTATAACTTTTGTATATGAAACAAACGAAAGTGGAAAGCATATGATGTGCGGGAGACGAATACGAAATCTTGACAATAGTTTTAGCCTGTACCATGCATGAATGATAGTTATGATGAATTCATTTAAATAGGCCAATCAACGCTTGCAAGGTATTTTACCCAAATAACAACTTGGACTAATCGATAGCAAATGGCCTATGCTCGACCGGAAGTGGAAGGGCCTTGTTAATGACTCGCTTGTATCGACAAGACATTTCTTTGTTGAAATAAAACTACACGGGTTGGGATAGATATGCTACATGAAGCTTCCTAATTTTAAGAAATAGCAGAACGCTACCATGATTCGGCACTTTATCTTCCAATATATAAAAATTGCATGACCTTACCCGGACTTAAACCATCTCATTTTCTTCCATGAACACTTTTGGGTTAGACCGACACATAAAACGACCACTCGATGTCCATTTTCATGTCAAAGTCAATCATTTACCAGCAGTACCACACTCGATTGAAAATCTGCGGTAATACGGTCATGTAGATAAAACGTTATTTAGTATTCAGAGGCAGGCTTTATTTCTAAAGTTTCGGTACAGCTGCACCTCGTATCTCTATATACTGTGTAGTCTACAAGATACGTATTCGCATCTAGGGTTGGGAGAGATACTTGACACACGAAGTGACCTAACTGTACTTAGTAAATAAGGACTACTGTCGCTAGATTTTTTTTATTTTATCATCTTTTTAATTTTTATATTTTTTTAATTTTGTATTTATGGAGGTTGTGCTCAATCATTCTTTTCTTTACCTTAAGTTGCTTTTCTATAGCGATTATGTCATATAAAGTAGCAGCTAGAATGTTTATTGGACAGTAGTCAGTCCACGAGCGGTGTGCTCGTTTTAGTTGAAGAGAACCACTGATTGCTGCTGGTGAATCGCAAGACTTGCCGCTCAATTTATAGAACACATGCTTATGTTAAAAAGAAACGACTTGCATCCCCCTCCCCCTTCCTACCCTACCACCCCTTACCCCCTGCACTGCCTTCTCGCCCACATGGTCCCAATTCTCTCAACCGTAGACATTTACTGTAGAATTTCATTATCAGTTCAAGATTCTTAGCATTCACTGAAGCCTAGTTTTATGAATTGTTCTACACTTATTATTCCAATCTAGAAAAAACAATCTTTTCGAGATAAACACAACGACTTTAAAACACACATACATGTTGGAGGTTTTCTTTTTGCTTGCAATTTGGTAATGTGGCAAAAAGATTCGCATAAGGTGAGCTACAAGTCAGTTATTGTTATTCAAATTCTTATTGAGACTCCGTGGGGAATAGAAATGACAAGTTACGTCACGAAAACCCACAGATTGTTGTCCATTTCAGTGTCGTCTGGTAAATTCGATGAAATTCGGGGGTATTTCAAGTCATTCCTGTCTGATATTCGAGAGGTGTGCACGTACCTATAACCTACTCTGTTTGATCATTTAAATTTCAGTTAAAATGTTAGAAAGAGAATGACAACGACAATCTCACACTATATGGACAGTCTGAAGTTAAACCATAACGAATTTTTCGTGTTTATTGTGACCGGCCACAGCCAATATAATGGCGATAGTGATTATGTCATCGGTGACTGGTCGTTGGTATTTAAGCGTTTGTTGTCCACATGTTTTTCCTTTACACCTTTTTGAGACTGAACGTGTTGGGTGGGTACCTGCCTTCCGTTTGCAGAACTGGTATTGGATTAGATAGAATAGTTCAAGCTTTGGTAATCTGATAGACATATTTTTATTGAAACAAATGTAAATGCTATCAGAAATAATCGTTCAGTCATAGTTTTTAAAAACAGTTAGAAGTAGATTTTCACGTGCACGTGTCTAGTATATAGGCCTACCTTGAGGACGAGATGCCTAATAAGGTAGGTGCATTTTTGTGTATACCATCGCTCGTTTCGTACCAATTTCGTTTCAGATAAATGTATTTGAAACTTTCAGGCTGTGATTTTCAGGTTTTCGGGATTCATCATCAACGTGTTAGAATTTCGTGTTCTAGGGCACAGGCACACGACGCAATGTTATGTTTAGTTTATTGTATCAACTCTTCAATAAGCGACCAAACATAACATTGTGTCGTGTGCCTGTGGATAGGGTTAGCCCTAAAATACTTCTTTCCTTTCCCGTTTTCTTGTGGCCATGTTATATGTCGGGTATCACATGGCCCCAAGAAAATGGGGACGGTAAGAGGTCATTTAAGGCTATGATAGGGTATAGTTTACTTAGGGCATTTTTTAAATCAACTATTCTGGTAATTTTTGTGTCTAAAGAATGCACGTCCAAATTACTGTATAACTTGGATATGGACAAAGAAATTTAAAACGCTAAGGCAATAAAAATTAGATGAATAGCTTTCAATCCCCGTGTAGGCCTATTTGATCTTTAGTTTTCCTGGATGGCGCTGACCCACCCGGCTTCCACTGGACATCTATAGAGGACATCTGCTACAAGACTGTGCCAACCAACACTACTCGTGTTTGAACTGTTTTTGGAACTGTTTGTCCGCCATGCACAATGTGTATTTCACTGGACATCAAGAGGACATCTGCTACAAGACTGTGCCAACCATCACTACTCGTCTTTGAGCTGCTTGTCCGCCATGCAATCAACGTGTGTATTAGTATAGGCCTACTTTAAATAGTTTCAACATCCAGTAGTTCAGGCTATTAAATAGGGATTATGATCTTCATAATCTTCTCTCTGGGAGTTTATCTAGAACAGGACCTGATCCGTCTTTTTTTATTATTCCACATCCCTGTACATGTGGGATAAGTTTTTTAGGAATATCAAACGGACACAATCGTTTGACTAGATAGACAAGTACATTGTCTTTTGGTTAGCCTTAGATGACGTCCTAATTTTCCCATTTTCTTGTTGCCATGTTATATGCCAGGTATCTGGTATATAAAAGGAGAACAAGAGAAATGGGAAAGCAAGACGCCATCTCTAGCTATCTTGTGGTTAGGTGCAGTTAGGAACTTTTGAACTTTGTGCGTTTCTTGTGGATTTCGGTAGAGTGGAAGCGGGAGCAATATCAACAAGAAGATTCTGGTAGACAATTGTCTTTACAAACAGTGGATATTTTATTGTACTCGACACAAATCACCTCACCTGGTAACGCGATAGTGAACAGTGGGAGATTTAGTGCTCTGAAATGGTCAGTTTAGCATTAAGCTCTGCATTCACTTTTGGTGGCGGTAAAAGGTGTTCTGTTTAATATGTTGGTCCTATTTTCTCGCTCAGGTCGGATGTCTATCGGGAATCCGTCGCGCGAATTTTCGGCCGTTTTCGTGAGTTTTTCGCCGGTTTATTTTCAAGTCCGTCAAGATCCTTAGTTTTAAAAACTATTAAATCTTGTTGGCAGAAAATTTGTCAGCTAGATTCAGGACCAACTAAGAGTACGAGTAAAATACCCACTGTATTTATTCCACTTGTCACTGTATTTATCTTGATTATGAATTTCTGTTGAATTTTACAATATTTTCAGGACCTATTTTTTTTTCAGGACTTTTTTTCATCATTTTTCAGGTCTATATCTACACACCTTAGTCATTTAGGGACATGTTATAGTCATTTAGGGACATGTTGTAAATTATTTTTAGAAATTTTGCGGGTATTTGAAGCTTGTTTTTCTCGAATTTTATTTTTGTGTTTAAAACCGCGTCAATGAGTAACGTTATAAACGCGTAACCGTAATGAAGGCGTTTTGATTTAATCCTCCTGCAAATATTTGCCATAGAGCAAATCCGTATCGCACCGTTCTCGAGATAAACGAGGGATTTCGCGCTATTTCGCATTTGGGACGTCTTAAAGCTGTACTGGAAGAAATGGTGTGTAAGGTAGGTGACCCGTATGGAAACGGGGGTAAGTTATTTCTTTTTGAGAAAAAAAAACAAACGATACACTATTAATGAATTATTGCAAAGAATTCATTTTTACAAAACGTAAGTTATTCACATTATTGTAGTTTTTGCTGCAATTTACCTCCGTCAAGTGAAATACTCGTGAGCACGGCTTTAATACAAATGATCCGATATTGCCGAGCCTATGGGTCAAATAAGTCTGATTTACATTGTAAAATTAAGCCTCTTTGAAAGAAAATTTGGAGTTTAAGGCAATAGAAATAATTTGACCATTTATCAGACTGATTTCAACTCGGGGATTTTCGGAAATCGCGAGAGAGGTTCTTACGTGGTTTCCTCCCGGTTTTCCACCGTAATTAGGAAAGGAACGGTTTGAAGTGGACAATCCGTCGTCATATATACTAGTAAGTGAAATACCCTTGAGTATGACATTTAACCCCAACCAAACTATCAACTCTGAGATTAATTTATAAAAGTTGACTTTCAATTCTAATATAAAGTGTTCTTATTAGTGATTGTAATTTATGGAATGCGCTGTCCGTCCTTCTGTTAAAGTCCACCAGCCAACACAATTCTTGTATAGGCCCTACAAAAACACCTTGCAAGAGGTTCATCAAATGCAAGTCTTTCTAAAGGGCTCATCATTTTGACGGCTTTATTCCCGTCTGTTCATTGCATTTACTCTCGGATTTGCTTGTTTTATAAGATGTCTGCAGAGTTGCTATTAAGTTGATCTGACTTTTGATTACTGCAGACTTTTATAATCAGTTCAGATTTTAAATCATTTTTGACCATTTGTTTATCCATCATTTTTCATTTTTGGGCTAAGTAGACAAATTGATTTAATTTTTTTAGCTATTTTGATGGTTGCATTTAATTTGCTCACGTTTTCAGTAGTCTTGCATATACAAAATGCAAGTTTAAGTTCGTCTGTCCATCCAATTGTTTGCATGTCTTTTTTAGGGCTACTGTAGCTTAATTGAATTTCTCACAAAGATTTATTTATAAAATATTGACTTGAAAATTATGTAAAGTTTTCTTACCATAAATAATTTTAATATCTGGAAACTGCTGTCCGTCCTGCTGTTAAAGTTCACTGTCCAAGGCAATTCTTGGATAGGCCCTAAAAGAGCACTTTTCAAAATCACCTTGCAAGAAAAATCATCACATAGTAACGCCTCTTAAAGGGCTCATAGTTTGATGGGTTTTTTTTTCAATCTGTCTATTGCATTTACTTTACTTTTAATTGCTAGTTGCTCTGAATTTTGATAACGGCAGACTTTCATATTAAATCAGTTCCGATTTCAAAGTAATTTTGACCATTTGTTTATCCATCGTTACTTATTTTTGGGCCTAGTAGTCTAAAATATTTCTCCCAAAATCTCTTGTGACAGTCAATTTTGTAGACTTGTGACTAATTGATTTAACTTTATAACTATTTTGAAGGTTTTATTTAGTTTGCTCGCGTTTTCTATTGACCTGCATATACAAAAATGTATTTAAAATCCATATTATTTTTTAATTGAAATTTTTTATATCTCCTATTTATATGGAAATGTATTGAAAGCTTTGGTATGATGGCCTGACACATGGCTACCTTTTTTGAGGTCATTTTGTCTCTGTCCAATTATTTGAATTTAAGACTACAAACGCTTCATTGAACTTCTAACACAAATTAAATGAAGGTTCTCTTTTTATGAAATGATCAAATTTTGCTACTTTTTTCAAGATTTAAATTTCCATATTTCTGCAAGGTTTTGTTCCTGGATTGAGAAATTTTTCTTTTTGTTTTCAGACTAGGTTTACCGTTTCCACATATTTTTGTCTTTTTTATTTAAAAAAAATCCATTTGAATTTTTATAATTCTGAAGTTAACAGCTTTTTCATGTATGTTTTGATTTACTTTCATTTTATAATAACTAGAAAAAACGTTAAATTAGATTTTTTTTTTTTAATCTTTTAATTATTATTTTATATTATAAAACTCTATTTATTTAAAAACATTTTGTTTTTGCAGGCTGTCTGGTTTTAAACAGGCAGCTGAAAAACACTATTGCAAAAGTATATATTCCATGATCCTGCATGGCATATTATCAATAAAACACATTTGTTCAGTATCACATTTTTTTAGAAAGCAACTTCAACACTTGTTACATGTTAATACACTCTAGTTTTTCTTTTTCAAATGTCTGCTTTTGTAGCATGCTCTTGTTATCCTTATTCATCAAGCTGTTTGAGCATGGTCTAGTTTTTATTTCTTTTTGTCAGTGTTCCGGTTTCAAAGAACGCTCTATAGTTTTCCCTTTTTTTACCACGCCATTTTTATAAACATGCTCTAATTTTCATTTTAAAAATACTTTTTTTAAAACATGCTTTGTATTAACTATTTTTTTTACTTTATACCTATGCTCTTTTTTTTAGCATGATTTTTGTTCTCCTCATTTTTTAGCCTCTAGTTCTCCCTTTTTAAGATGCTTTGTTTTTTTGCATGCTCTACAGTGTTTCCTTGTTCGCCACACTCTTGTTTTTTAGCATCCTGTACAGCTTTCCCATTTCAACATGCTCCTTTTTTATAGAATGCTGTACAGTTTCCTTTTTTCAACATGCTCCCTTTTTTAAGCATGCTGTAGTTTTTCTTTTTTCAACATGCTCCCTTTTTTAAGCATGCTGTAGTTTTTCTTATTCCAACATGCTCCCTTTTTTAA
>JAQQZZ010040924.1:0-23870 GCA_030265115.1 Mopalia vespertina | reverse complement strand
TACGTCACGAGACCTATAGAGTCGACTGTTTAAACCTTTGACATTTCACACCTATGAGGTCATTGGTTCACACATGTTATTAACCTGTAACACACAAGAGTGTAAGTCGAGTGACGACATGAATAGGTTTGGCCACGCCCAAAATGTCAACTTCCAGTGGCCATCGGTAGGTATATACTCTTAACCCTCAAGTGATTTTATAAGATGAAGAAACGATAAGTCGATATCATATTTAAATATGTTTAATAGATACCTTTCAACGGATATAGGGGGTTATTGTAGCCCAGAGCATTGCTTTAAACGATTTGTTTTAACGGTTACCTTATTTTTTCGTTATCACCATGATACAAGCAGGCTTTTTTTATTTTTTATAAAACCGTCAACAATAACAATATTCAATGACATAGACTTTTTAAATATCTATCGAGACATTTCCTAGATAACACGGGTATTTTTTTCTTCAAAATTTGCAATAACTTAAATGTGCAAATATATGTTAACAATAACACATATCTTGTTGAATATCAAGAATTGTATTTAACCAGGTATACATGTATATCATTTATTGATACCGGTACGAAAAATGTTCAACTGGTACATTATGCTCGTCCTCATGTTTATCAGACTGGTACTTGGGGGGTACTTTATGTTGCCCTCAGAGTTAAGCGGAAACATAAAGCCGATCTATTTGTGATGTATTTATATGCATTTTTTGATTGTCCTGTCTTCGGATGGTGGTTTCCGTCACCCGTTGGACTGGCGCTGTGTCCCATTAGTAAAATAGCCTTACCTATGGCGTTGAACCTAAATCAATTAAATCAACTAAACGTTTATCAGATCGACATCATTCTTTATAAGGCCCAAACCGGATCTGTTTGTATAAGAGATGGCCGAGTTAGCTGTCCCCAGGTCTATCTCTTTGGCCACTGACTATTTCGCCTACTTCGGAGTTAGCTTTAAGGAGGTTGCTAATATTTTCGTGTTAAACATGTGTCAGTTTTATTCCAGACAAAGAGCTTATGTTTAGTTTTACTATGTATATACATACCTCAAGACCATTCATGGAGAATCGTCGCGTGTTGTTCTGTAGATCGCTGAGGGATGATACTATCTGTAGACACTCAATACAGGGAATACTAATAGGAGGTGAAAGTAGATAGCAGACAGAAGTTTGTACAACTATCGTTCTATACAAAACCTTTGCTACGCGTTATGATATTTAAAACTATTCGGTAACAATATATACAAAAAAATAATTGGTTACTATCGTGGACAGCATCTCACATTGCAGCACTCCGGCTGAACAACCAGTATGTAGACATTACAGATGAACTTGGACCAACATTTTTATCCATTAATATTAATGGATCCCATCAGGAAAGGATCACTGTCCGTCCATCTGATAACACTGTCTAGACGATCTGGAGATTGCTACTGCTGTCTGAAAACAGTTTAGAAGTTTTTGTGGACAGAACAGCGACTGTCACTTTGAGAGATGGTTTAATCGAATTCAATTTCACCTTTTGTCAAACTGAATGGGACGAACTTTGGTTGTGGGATAGCAGTCGTCCTGGAATATAGTTGTTTAAGCCTTGGGAATAAATATAAAAAATGGAACAAATAAACATCCAAGTCGTAGCCTGCTGCACCGGACAATAACATACTTTTTACTGATTGATTAGCCTACACATCAATAACACATCCAGTCGGTCCATGATATGCCGATTAAGAAAGTATATAAATGTATCGACAAGTACAGACATAAAACGGACGAAGAAATGAACATATCCATCGACGTGAAATCATCTTACACTTGTCATATTTCATCGGCATCCTACCAGAAATCATATCGCTTTTCGTTTTTTTGTATGTGATTGACGATAACGGCGCCATTTTGAAATCATGCCGTAAGAGTAAAATTGGGTGACGGTACATCGATGTGAAATAGTTGATAGGAAAATCGCACCAATTGTCGTGCCAATCATATTGGAACTGCCATTGAGGTCACTGACAAGAAACACTGATAAGACAGGACATTCACAAGACGAAATACACAAAAACAAACATACACAAATACACCAAGGCAATAGGAACTTCGCCCCAACCGTCTGTCGCATATGACGGCAATGTACATGAACAATATAGCTACAATAACACAACAATAAAAAACTTTGCTTTGCTGGCAAATTAATTTTGAGATAAGGACGGTATACTCTGACAGACACTTTACAGAGCCCAATGGAAACATGAAAGGGAATCTTCTTAACAATATAATTGGTGGAACGAAAAATGCTACTTTGGCTATGTCTGTAAGAGAATTCGACATTGAATTAACTAAAGGAAGTGTTGCCGAAAACATTGCAAGAAAAATACCATCAGTAAATACTGATTTTAGCAATTATCTGGGAAGGTCACAATTACTTTACTCTCCATCCGGTATGCGAAGATGAAGTTTCATCAGTAGTGTTTGGTCTAAAAAACATATATATCTGCTTGTATTTATGGATTCTGCTAATCTCTGATAAAACTAGTATTAAATGACATTGTAGCTTCACTTTGCTTTCTACTGAACCTATCGTTCAGCACAGCAGCATTCTCAAGTGCATGCAAACATGCAATTGTCATACCAATTTTTAAGACTGACGATCCACACATCACATCAAATTACAGGCCCATATCAGTTCTTCCCAGCTTAAGTAAAATATTAGAAAAGGTTTTTGGTAACCGCATGTTTAATTAATTAAAAACAAATATGATAATTAGCCCAAACCAGTTCGAATTTCGTTCATATCACTCTACTCGGCGAGCACTACTCTCTGTATACGAAAAATAGCTATTGCCAAAAAACACCCCAAAACTTAAGTATAACTTGAGTTGAGCAATGCCTTTGACACAGATGACCACGATGTCCTCCTGACAAAATTGAATCCCCACGGTTTAGGCATCTTACAAACGATTGGTTTAAGAGTTGCCTTTCAAACCGGACACAAACGGTTGCCTATAGGGTTGAACACTCGACCCGAACTAGCTGAACTTGACTTTTACTGTCTAGGTGTTTTACATCGATAACAAGAGTCGTGTTCAAGGTTAAAGATAACTTAATAGTATGACGGCACCGATCTAGCTAGGGGGACAGTTACATGTAGGTGTCAAAATCTCCTAACATCACACCCGCATCTCAACCATCTTCTAAAACCAGCCTCTAAGAGATGTTACAGTTATTACGGTCAGTATCTTTCTCTCGGCACATCATAGTTAGAAAGTTATCGATTTGGGGTCAATCCTTATAAGTTGCACAACACAGGAGTCACTGCTTCCATTGAATAAAAAGTGCTAGAAATATTCCAAAACCGCTGAGGATCAATAAGAAATAACCAGGTTATATTTTCGTAAAAGTTAATGTGTCTGGAGGATTGAAATTTATGGAAATTTTTCTCTAGAATCTAAAAGAATTAAATTTCCGTAGTCAGCTGTCGAATTAAATCAGTGTCCATGAGAACAAAAGTGCGGTTGTTAAGCGAAAGGAATAATTTGTTTCATAAATAGTTCGAGTGTAGATGCACGCAACCCAATTCAGCATTTTTTTTTATGGATTTCATTTCTTAAGAATGGGTAAGATGTTCGTGAATGATACGTTATAATTGGATAGCAATGCACTAATGGCTTTAAATACGATGTTGTTAAATAATCATAGATTGTGGCAATTATTCAGTTGGTGTGTGATAGGGCATGTGGACATGCGGAGTTATATTCACTCCAGGCCAAATCAGATAATTTCTATTTAAAATACCATTTAAAAAGAATCTTATGAAATCCCCCTCGACGCCATTGGCAACAGATCGGTTTTATACTGTACCTGAAGGCAGCAGTAACCTTAACATTAGAAAGATAAAGAAAATAAATCAGAGAGAATTCACGCTAATTGAAAAATGTGCGGAACAAAATGTGAATGCAGCTTGACAAACACCAGAAAATAAAACAAACTTAGAGAAGCCGACAAGGTAGGAAAGGGGCTCTTGTTTGGTTTACGTCTGTAACCCATTAGACTTACATGGCTATAAAAACACAGTTTGAGACAATTTAGCGGACAAATAAACCTATTTGATGATCTTGTTGGATTGATTATTTTTAAAATGGCATTGGCCTAGTTGACCTTATGTATGAATCTAACGGATTTTGCAGATACTATGAAATTTGAAGAAAAATCCAAAGTTCACGTAATTAGTTGTTTTACAAAAGACGAGTACCTTTTGGTTTAATGGAAAATGTCTACAATGGTTCAAATGTTCGAAAGTTTAGAATGCTAAATCACAATGATCAACGCATGACATTATGCTATTTTGAAAATATATAAATAAAGTAAAATGTCTACAATGGTTGAAATGTGGGAAACTTTTAGAGTGCTATATCACAGCATTATGCTCAACGCAACGCATGACATTATGCTATTTTGAAAAGAAAGTAATCGACAAAAATGCTACATTATTGTAATCAAAAGCAAGGCTATCATTCAGAAAATCAAGTTTTCAACGTCTTATATGAACACGAGTTGTCAAGACATGACAAACCATGTCAAGTGTGTTTCCTTACATCGAATACTGACGAGCTTCCCTAAAATCTGAGAAAGGAAACCAACTAATGGATTAGCGTGAGAAATACACATTGCCATGTCTTTGTTTGACGTTATACATCGACAGGCCATTAGTGAACGGTCGAACGTCACACGACAGAGCCTCCTGTATGGACTAAGGTTGTTCCCGTGTAGGCCTAATTTGAAGCCCCGACAAGGTGTCTGAGAGAAGGCCATTGGTGCTCTGTTACACAACGAGTGAATAAAAAGGAGAGGAATTGAGTTTCATCTTGTGGCAAGGTTAAAAAATGAGACGTGATACATTTGGTCGTGTCACAGTCTGTGTATTGTCGAAATGTTTTGGAAGCGGTCGGAAAATGTGACTTGACAATTGTGTAGATTTAAAAGCGATGCAAAATTTGGATGAGAAAAATGTGAAAGTTTGGTTGGAAACAATATGATCTTAAACAGTTGACGGAAGGGAAAATACTTTGATCAGTAATGACATATAACCGATTGACAAGGAAACACGAAATGTTAGGTATTAGGCATTTCAGCTTTAGGACTTGGTCAGTGTTTTAACAATGTTTAACTTTTACTCATATCAAAATACACAACGCGTCACGCCTGTTCGTTCTGTCGTTAACCTCTATAGCGCATTTGATTTGATTGACCGGCGTTTTGATTTGATTTGATTTCATTATTCACCAAAATTAAAACGTTTATAAGGAAAAAGTTCATAATGTATAAATTCTAACGGTGGTTATTAAACCCAGTTGGGCTTTATCTATCCCACGTAGTATTAAGATATAATTTTGTCCCATGCGTAAGTGTATTTCACTTTTATAACGGAAGTGTATTCCAACAATATTTGGCAATTATAACAACCATAAAATGGGAAGTGTTTTGATACTTATCCTTCCATAGTGCGAAGTAAAGACAGCCTTGCTACTCTTCAAACAAACTGCCCTTGGTCAGAGGGCCCTCGGTTCGATTAGAGCGCTGGACCTGTTAACCAGTGAGATGTCTGTCAGAGACCCGAGTTCGAATCTCGGTGGTTTTAAGCAAAATCTCCATTTTCTGCATTAAAAATACATAGGAAATTGTCTGCACTCAGTTCTACCATTTAGCAACATTTAATTAAAGATTGGTTAAATCTTTCTTTCGCATATTCGTTCGACCAATGTCGCAAAACTGAATGCATCGCTGTTTTACTTTTTCGTCAAATAAAACTATAAACAAACAATTCATTTATCGGTGGTAGGAATATATTTACAACATTCAGCACACAAACAACGATGAAAAGACGGGTTAAAGATTCGAATTCAATTCAGATTAGGATCGACATATCAGAACTCTGCTAAAAACATACAGCTAAAAACTGTCGTGAGAAAGGCACGGCTTTGTTCTTTTGTGTGAAGAGTTAAAACACCCGACGAAAAGTTCACAAGTCACTTTAAATCAAATCAATTTGAAAGTTTCGGTCACTTTTTTTCCACATTTGTTTTTAATTCACGAAAGCAATTAGGTTCGGTGGGTTAAAAGTGAAGAACGAAGCAATGACAGCACTCTATACTGATTGTTCAATAATCAAGTCTTTTTATCCAAAAACATCTCTGAATTCAGTCAATTCAGACGTGTCGATTTAGGAGTCACAAAACTTGAATAAAAAAACTCAACAACTTCGTTTATATCAAAATTACTCCTTCTGATGCGTAGAGAGACAGGAATGTGTTGTCTTATACCGTTGAAACAGAACAATGGGCAAAAAGTGTCCCGTGCTTGACATACTTTACAAGTTTAATAAGGAATGTTAAAATTGTTTGGTGTAGTAAACAGTCTTGGTAATTCATGTGATACATAGAAGGACAATTATATAAACCAGAAATACAGTATTAGTAAAGTATAATAACTTAACTATATTTGTTGATAGTCCGTGTATATTTATATGTGTGTAGCAAATGGTGTAAGTAAAATAGAGAAACATATAGGAAAAATATACATATTTGGAAACAGTTTTTGATAGGTGTGTGATGGCAGCTAGACAGAGTTCATACATATCTTGTACAGTGTTACTGTAGCTATTTCTGGGATTAGTATACTATATACTAATCCCAGGCTATTGGCAATTAAAAGGGAAAAGAAATTGAAGGGATTTGTAACTACGAACAGTAAGAATTCCATCTAATGATTCGATATGCAATAGTTTGATATGCTTTGTAAGAACTGCCTCATATTTCCAGCTATAACAGCTGATCGAATCATCCAAACTCTATGAGAATATAGCGTTAACGACTGTCGAGAGACAGAAACATTTCTGTGTCTTTTTGTATGGAAAGGTATCTATCGACTTGCCCTTCAGTGAACGCTTGAATTTAAGAAGACGAGATTCTCTTGTTTGGACTCAGGTCTTGACTGAACAGCCCATGGCAGCTCCCCAAACCGATTCTCTTAGATGTATGGGATAGATCACAGTTTGGATCAAAAATCAAATTGTGGATTTTTTTATGGTGGCTATATCAAAGGATTCCGCCTAACAAGGATACCAAGGCACCATATGATTAAAATGTGGCGGATGGCGATATTATGTATAATGTGTGTTCAAGCCTAGCGCCGGTCAACTTGCGACTGAGCATATAACGGGTTGGCGACTGCAAGCAAATGGGCACTTCGGGCAGCATCTCGGTGCATCTGACCAGGCGGAGATTTTGACCGACCTGACCGCTGTTACGACTGACAGCAATCGGCTTGCGTCCAGTTGCACCTAGTTCCGTTGACCTAAGCCTACTTTCGAACGACCAGACGCAATAATTGATCAGAAGTGACCACATGATAACTAAATGGCATAAACCAGACAGCCTCGAAATACTGCACCTTTTAATAAACATATTGGGAAGTTTCACGACAGCTGTCCAAGTGTTGTATCGTGTATATTAGATTTGAGAATACAAATGAACGGGATTCAAAGACTTTCCCCTTCTTGAATGTAGTCATTTTATAGGCATTATATATAAATATATAATGTTATATAAGAATAATATATTACCATATAATATTGTGTAATAAATTTGTGTGTTTGTTTGGGGTTTAACGTAGTACTTTCATCCTTGCCTAACTACGGTAAAAACTGGAATAAAACCTTGTAAAAACCACCCCCGCGATTGCCGGAGCCACATCGTACGACGCACTCATACACAGACTGGCTCGAACCCGTGAACGGTACATCGAAGTATGATTTGCAAGCGCACACGCTAACCACTAAGCCACGGGCCTAATGTAATAAAAATATTGTTATTATTTTTAAATTTTGCCTGTTAGTAACAGTGCAAGCACTGGTATTATGTATTAAAATGAAAAGGGATTATTTTGTATGTCTTTGGGATGGGATGGGAAAGTATACGTCCTGATTGTTATTTACATTGATGGCTTATTTCCAGAAAGGTTAAATAACAACAGTCGGACTAATTGTGTGATCTGATAACCACATAGTCGTCAGTGAACCGACAGAGAGATTAACCAACAAGGAGGATTCACAGACTGATCAATGAATTTTCACGGCATTGAATGGATACAGTGTCAACAGGCTGTCGTAAGAAGTGAAAATACTGTTATACCGTGTTCAATTTTAGACGAAAAATTTAATTTAGTTCCATTTTAATGAGCTTACTGCATGTATTCAAGATATTTAGTTGTTACTTCTTTCAGGTCTGTTGAAGGTTTCGTTCCTTACAATTTATTTGAGGTGAAGGACTTGCGGATAAATGACGATAACGACTCCAGGTTGATAATCGGAAAGAACGTCACGAAGGTACAGATTAGGCAGCACACTGTTGTATCTAATAAAATGTAGTACGAGATTGTTTTTATTACACGACTTTTTACTGGGTTGTTCTTTCGTTATATGAAGAGTTGTTAAAATCATTGCTGGTTTCTTTGTTTGATGGGGGATAACGTTGTACTCAAGGGTATTTCACTTATATGACGACAGATTGTCCATTTCACACTGTGCCTTGTTTAAATACGGGCGAAAACCACGAAGAAACCTAGTAAAAACTACCCCCAAGATTGCCGGAGCCACATGGTTTGACTCACTCTTATCCCTGATGGTTGACATACCAACCCGAACCCGTGAACAGTACGTAGAAGTAGGATTACCCGATAGACACGCTAACCACTAAGCCATGACGGCGGGCCTTAATATCAACGTCATCAAATACGACATGTTATTGAGTCATATGGCACAGAACCTATTAAGCGTTTTGACGCAGCTTCCGAGGGCAGCCCATTATGAAATAAACTTGTCGTAAAATATGGGCAATAAGAAAATAGTAATGAGAGACAACGCCTCAAAAAGACAGTTCGAGACGGCAAGAAATGCGACCCGAGTTTATTGACATAGACATAGAGCTACAGTAACTGACAGAAAACGGCCAGAGTAACTAAGGCTGGTTTAACAACCAGGATTTAAGAGATGACAGTGGATTACAGGAGACGATAAATCAATAACAACACGTCCACGTAGTTATATTTCACTGGCCTTATTCGGCAAATGAGGGAATCATACAGCCACGTCTATGCTTTCTTCTTTCTTGATCATGCGGGACACATTATTTGTAAATCTAGTCAGAAATGAAGTAAACTATTTACTTTTGCCGTTTAAGGTATCTTTAAACAAGCTGTTTTTGTTTCAACGAAAGCATTTTGAAATATATGTCTGCTGACGACGTGGCTGGTCGCTAATCCCGCTTCCATAGCAACTGTTTGTCTAATTGTCCTCAAGAACAAACAAATCGACTCAGGCAATCTTGAGCTATTCACAAATTGAATTTAAATAAAAATATTTCTTTATAAAATGTCGTGAAGCTTTAAAGCTATGTGATATGGGTCTCAATCATTGTCTAAGATTGAACAAGATTGGGGTTAACATTTTATACGAAGTTAGCCTACATGTCACAAAAAAATAAACCAAAAGGGTTAAATCGACCAAAACCATATTTATTTGTTCGATTGGAGTATAACGTCGTACTCAATGGTATTTCACTTATATCACGACGACGTGCAAACTTTTTAAACTGCTTTACTCAAGTACAATGGAAAGCCGGAAAAAAACCATACAAAATCACCCCTCATGATTGCCGGAGTTACCACTCCTTCATATTTAAGTCCAAAAATGTTTTATTTGTATTATAAAGACATATAGTATTGGTCATCAGGTGATATAGTTTACATAGAGGATGTAGCTACCGGCAACGTTTGACAAAAATCGGATAACATTTAAACAAGATACTGTATTAAGCGAAAAGGAATTGAACCATCAGATTGCAATACTTACGTTACCTAATTATCCACAGATTACGCTCACCATCAAACTTGACCGTCGTCTTCATAATATAAGTTATAGCTACTGAGCAAATCAGACAAAAATCGAATTACATTAACAATATATTGAGTGAAAATGAATCTACCAATCAGAATAACCAAGACCAAAATTATTTAACAAACTCAGAAATGGTCTGGGGAGTAAATTACTATGTGTCACAGTAATCATTCTCGTCAAACTTGTCATTTCCAAACGATTTTGGTGAAAACATCTATGGTCTTATTCTCATGTTGCATCACACATTCGGGCTTCCTTAAGTTATTTCAGAATGGGTTCATGCGTAGGCGCTGAGGTGGTATCGATAACCATAAATCCAGAAATCGATATTATAGTCATAGCTTTTCGATGTGGTATATCGCCATTGTAATGGGTCTATAACACAAGTTATCGTGCTTGGATATCCCGGTTTACCAAAGAATCACGTGATAAATTTATGCAAATGAGTGATCCGAAAGTGAGATTAACTCATACAATCATGTCAGAATATGTTGAGAATGCTGAAATTGACAACAGTAAATGTCTTCCATCTGCACCACTCATTCAAGCAGCAACATTTATATAATTCCTGATGTTATTAAATATAGTAGACTATGTAAAGCGTAGACAGTGCATGGAATATGTGTAATTATATGATATCAAGATTGATGACCTTCGATCAACTGAACCCAGAAGCTGTGTCTGTATTTCATAATTACTCTTTGTCTGTTGTTAATGTCTTGGCAACTATATGGACACGTTATTTGGTAATCATTTCAGTAATAGCTCACGACGAATCGGGTATCGCGGTGTGTATTCAAATTAAATATGTCATCATGCTTGGTACTGTGATCATGCGCTTTAAATGGACGTATTATAAATCAATGGCATATGGTTCGAATATCTGATAATGCCCAATATCAAAATCAGAGAATCTCATAATAATTACATAAGCCAAGGGTTATATTTTATTTGACCGAAAAGGGATGTCTGCTGGCAGCTCTCTCTATGTTTCTTGGAGAAAAAAAGGTGACAGGTATGTATGATTTTTTTTATTTATGTCTGTTCATTTGTTATCCTGGATTGTAATAAAAACCGTTTTTCAGATCGATATCGTATAATGAATTAATATATAGAATACGCGTAATATTTAAAGTGATGTTTTTATGGTAGAACTGTGTCGATATGGGCCGATGTTTAAACGGGTGCAGTAAAAACTTGTTAGAGAGAAGGGAAAAAAACTGAAAGTATTAAGCAGAAAATGGAATGAGACAATAAATCAATGACAGTACTTGGACACGTAAAACATGATTTTATCATAAACATTAAATATTTATGAAATTTAAAAAAAAAATCGCCATCGTCGCTGATGCCTGAACAGCATCCGTAAACAATAATGGATTGAAATGGATACATATTTCTTCTCGTGCTTGTTTTTTACGAAATGTTAAACCACATTTAATGACTGAATGATAAGAAAACACTCCAATAGCATAGGCAGCGTCACATTACTTGTCACATGTATTTGTCTGTGTTTTCCTTCAAATTCTACTTAAAGCACCCATTGCTTGGTTGTACGATTTGGTGTTTAACGTTGTAAAAAAGGCATCTACAGACCTGTCAACATACAAGTTGGAATAACATCCTATAATCTACCTGTTAGCACAATTCACAGACATGCTCTATCCTTACACTACATCTCATGGGGATTCGTAACATTAGACAAAATACCAGTTCGCTAACGGTTTGTTTAACGGGTGCATTGGACAACATGATTTAACGGATGAGTAAGGTAACATAGCAGGTGCTACATTACGATTTTAATGCAACCAAAAAGCACCACAGCCAGAGCTCTATAATATATTTTGGATTCCATAGACAAAATAACAGGTGCTTCCCTATTATTTTCATACAGCCAAAGAGCAACATACGACAGTTAAACCAGCTTAACTATATACGTATGGGTTCCATAGGCACTATAAAAGGCGCTTTACTGTTGTTCAAATGCATCGATCGTGCGTGTATTTCTAAGAGATCCAAATGGGAATATAGCGGGTTTTAATGTATATTTACGGCTCCACATGACTGGGTGCTTGACTAGATGTTTATTAAATCTTTGGGACGAATAATGGGTGCTTAGCTAAATATCTAAAGAACTTATTATATGGCAAATCCACAAAGCTGGCTCTGTAGATGATGAATACCGAGCCCGAATGGACAGACCTCTGTAGAAATCGAAGAGAGTAGTTCTAATCAATATACTGCCTCGTGTAGTGTCCCATAATGTCAGGGATTTGAGCGGATTACAGAGAGACGTCCAATCAATAAGAACATGACCATACAGTTATATTTCATCAACATTATTTGACAAATGTGTAAATCATCAGACAGCTCACTCCCTGTGGTTTTCACTCGGTTAATAACTCTGAAGACAGTATTTGTTTATCTAATCAGAAACGAAGCTGCTTGGTGAAATAAGATGTCTCCTGAGGTTATTGGCACTTTTATGTCTATTTGAGCGGTTTAGCAGGGGAGTATTGGGTTGCGAAATATATGCATACTTTTCTATTAATTAAAAAGAAAAGTTCGTATTTTACGTTAAATAACATAATGGGCGTTTTTTTTGACTAAACCATGAAGCTGAATGATTGACTTAATCATCGACTTTTAGTATTTCTGTTACGTTTGTACATAACAGTTCTTTAATTATCAACACAAAATCAGATATTCCAGCTAAATTAAATTTTTGAATATTTTCTGACTTAGCTTTCCGTTTCGTATAAAATGCTCAAATGTCCTGCTGCAACAACTCAATCAATACTAACATTTCGAGAAATGTCGCAAGAGAGGGAAATGTGTCACACTCAATAAAAAGGAGCCACACAATTTAAAATAACTACAGATCAAAAGGATTTCGTGAAACATGTCAAACCTTGAATCTTTATGAGACGTACCATTAGTAAAACAGATTTTATTTTGTCATAACTTTTTTCTAAAGAAAGTGTGATATAATTACCATACGAGTCCCAAAAGCCAGTTTACTATTTTGATGATATATACGACTAACAATAATAGTATTATTTTGCGACGCGTTCGACGGGAAGGAAATCTCTTAAATCTCTGATGGCTGATGTTCGGTTTTCTATGAATATTAACAGAGTGTTCGTTCAGAGAAATTATGAAAAATACACATTGAAATATCATATAGTAAAAACTTCAATAAAAGCTGAAATGACAAATAAAAGCAACCATGAAAGACAGTAATATTGCCATTAATTACTACAGAAGAGAATCTTAGATCTGGAAGACTCCCGCACCCCTCCCCCACCTCAGACACAAACACGTGTAAAATACACTGAGGCGTGGAATCTTGCACAGTCACACACTCATACTCTACCTAATATGTCAAAATTCATCAGCTTAAATATAAACTCGAGTGTTTAAATGTCATATTGCCATTGGGGAAATGCTATGGCGCAAACATGTGCCGGTATTAAGGTTGTTACAGCACTGGAATCATACACACAAACTAATAATAAATATTTATGAAAATCGAATGGTATTTTCATGTCAAAAACTCTGACAGTTCGGCCTTAATGTTCATGAATATTAAAACATTTTTATTCTAAAAGAATTCACCCACACAAAATAAAGTAATGGATATTTCGCGAGGCCTACATCTTCCCAAACAACACACTCACACACACAAATCGACCCATGGTTCAAAACGAGGTTAATATACCGAATTGGTACTTGGACAACTCAAGGCATTCTAAAATATAGTCGATTCTACTTCCACCGTCGAGACATTGACTCTAAGATACACCCTGGCCATTTTGTTTTGCCCTTCTTTTATTTGCTGGTCTGTGGTATACGACGCCCCAAATATTGGCGGAAAGTAATGCGTGATGGCCTGGCATAGCATACGAGAGTTGTCTTAGTGTCGTCCACTATAGAAACACTCGCGAGAATACGATTGCTGGATATGGCTGTGTGTTTGTGGTGTGCCACAAACAACTGTTCGATTTAAAGAAATAGGTGTGTTGCATGATCATTTTATTTATATATGCGCTGAAAGCTAACAGAGAATAGGTTCGGTCAGTTGTTCATTTTATCAGCATACAAATATCTCGTCAGTAGTCAGTTCTCTTTGCGATGAGAGTTAAACGAGGCGATTGTTGCACCCAGTCGTGAACATAAGGTAGACTGTTATAGGCTTCTAATCATTTATATGCTTAATAAGTTGACTGTTATTGGCTTAGAATGATTTATGGGATTGAGTTATCTAAGTATTTATCGGACATGGAATAATATCCGATAGTGTACATATTGTTGACTTTAAACAAAACGGCTACAAGATAACGGTTAGAACACCGAGTGATCTAACATTATGAGAGGCATATTAAACGCTTGCTGGATCCCTTTGAAGCAAATTAAAAAAAAATATATCTCATTTATTTAAGGATAAACATTTAAATATAATGCTAGGGAAAAATAAATAAAAACTTTAATTGCAAATAGTTAAAGTTGAGTCATTAACTTAGTATTTCAATAAGTATATGCTAAATGCATTTGCAAGGCGATGGGGATTGATGGAATTATTCACAGTAGAATATGCTTCTAGAGTGTGTCTTTTTGTTTTGTAAACAGACGACTATAGTTCCAGTGATGATTGATGTAAACAGGTATGACCATGATATATCGAACTACACAAGTGGGCTATTAAAATAAGATTACCACCTGTATGTAGACCAAATGTAGACTGAACTGATCGTCAATCCTGAAATGCATATTTCAAGCATTTTAGATTTGGCCGACTCTACACAGAATAATTGCTCGAAAACGGTTAATTGTAGAGGCTTTATATTTGTCACATTAACAGGACGATTTGTGATAACAATAAAAAAAATTGGTGCCGGTGTTGTTTGCAAAATTTCAAGTTCGATACACAAACGCTTTTGTTGGTTGGTTGTTTGGTGATATTGGCGCATACATCCTTATGGATATTCGCGCCATAACTATTCTTTATCTTTAGTTCAGTTCACTTCATTTGCATGAATATACAACAGTGCCGTGCAGGTGGAAAACATTCAAATAGGTTATCATTTGAACTTCAACTACACCCCTTTCAAGAGAGACAAAATTTATCTTTGGAATGTACTTGTATATTAATAAAGATATATTTGTATTCCGAAATTTTTTTTTCATCGTTGTCACAGTTTTTACTTTATCGGCATGTACTTTGTAACGGTCAATGGATATTCATATTCGTTGAGATGATAGAACCGATCTGAGAGAAAAAGAGATAAAGCACGTCTTTAATTCGCCGTTAGGAATATTTATAAGGACATTTAGGCCAAAGTAGGAGAGGAAAAATTCTCTACTGTTCAAAATTTGTCCTAAGAGGCTGGCTAGAGTGCAAAGGGCAGACGGAGAGTTCAGTCGAAAATGATGAGTATTTGGAGACAAAAAAGAACGTATCGATTCTGGGGCGTGCTCACAAGCAGCCAAGTTATCACGTTACAAGCATATTTTGTTGGTTCGTTGGAGAAATAACTCTGAGTGACCAATACAGGCAATTAACCCCTAGGGTCTGAGAGAAAGGGAGCGAGCGATAGCGGCCGATATCTACTATAGAGAATGTCTAGAACAGATTCCAAATGCGCATGGGTAGTATTGATCGGCATCTGACTGACAGCCTGCCATAAAATGGAACGAATAGCTTTTCGTCGATATAAAAACCACGGCCCAATGTCCCAACTCCTCGCTTTGGACGAAATAGCGGTAAACACCGCGACTTAGTTCAGTGCAACGCAGGATATTCTGGCATATTGACGTGGGTTTACAGTGGTGCTTTCCGATACTGTGCCAGGACATTTGTACCCAATGTTTAGATCTGTTCTTATCCATGTGCTTAATGTGAGTTTCTCTGTTCACTGGATGCAGTTTGTATAGCAACCGCGTAAACCATTTAATCATTCATATTCCAAGTTTCGCGTAGAGACGGGACTTTCTATCTACACAGCCCTAAGGTTAGTTATGATTTCAGACCTATGAATTCTTACATTTATAAATGGATCTAGCACGGCTGTGTTAAAACATCAGTCAATAATAGAGTATTTACATTGTGTGTTAGCGCTATAACGGTAAAAGCATGCCATGTGTGACACTCTTCAACATTACTGCCATGGTATAGCTGGGTGACAATGTGAGCATTTATCACAAAATCGATCCATTTTCAGACGAATAGACACAATCATATTCTATTATTTGGTCTGATTGAAAACAAGACCACAGCCATCCCGCCCACTTTTCTATCGACTGAAGCATGTAGCAATACATGATTTATTTAATGTCATCATCAACAAAAATTCTGCCAAAATCTGAAGCCGACCAGAACGGACGAAGGTTGAGGAGAGTCAAATATTTGCTATAGACTTCGGCCAAAATCCGCGCCTAATCTAATCGGCTTGGTACTGACAATTGAACACAGAGTCACCACAGAGAATAAGACCGGAATCATATCGATTTGTTACGTCTGCTAATCAACTGCCATTGATACTATTACTCATCAGGATAGACGATGTTGTTGTTGCAATGCGGTGACTGAACTTGGGAACTCTGTCGAAGGCACGTAACAGTCTGTGGGTAATGTTTGATCCGCAGGCACCAGATCATAATTTTATCTCTGAGTGGAGCGAGATGAGATCCAGTGAGCGAGAAAAGATGGGAAGCACGGTGAGTTAATCAAAAACTGTTCCTTTACAGGCGCTATTCATTGTGCGTATAACGTTCCATTAGTTGGATTCTATGCTATCTCCAAACACAGCAAATGCTTTCTCCCAGCCGATAGAAGACTACAGGATATTGACCTAGCTCGTCAATCATCCTAACGATACACACAGAGCCCAATGATTTAGTTATTGTACACACCCAGCAGTTTTCAATCAACGCACAAAGCGACGGTAAGCATTATGAAAACGTGTGGCAGCTTACTGGGCATTCAACGCTTCATTCGAGGCAAACTGAAAAGTAACAGGACGTTCTTAATAGCAGTTGGACTTGTGCTTTTACTATGCTTCAGTTATTTAGAGATTTTCTTTGTACACGGGCCGCAAAAGTATGATTCAAAACTGGGACAAAGTAGTCGGAAAAAGACCATGTTAAAAGTGGTGTCAAATATTTCCACAGATGGATGCAGATTACCTTGTATCAAAGTTACAGAACAAGTGCATCAAGTTCCCAAGACGACAGCTAGTGTTTCTCTAACGACTACACAATCCCCTGTTAAAGTCAGGCATAATGGCTATAGAAACGCTCCCGAGTGTGAAATAGAGCCGACCTTTAAAAGCATCCGATGGAAGAAAGACTGGAAACACACATTGTCGATACGTTATGGGGATTTACTAAAGGGATTGAGAGGTGGCAGCGAGGCTGTGCAAGAAAAGCCAGGCGTCCCTAAATGGCAAATCGAACTACGCAAACAGAAATACATTGTGGCTGCCGCTTTTCAACCTATAATTTCGGAAATGGAATTCAAAATACTAATGGAGACATTTTATACGTTAGCAGAGGCTTTAGTTAAGGCTAATGTGACGTTCTTTCTGTACGGAGGCAGTCACCTGGGTGTGTATCGGCACCACGGTCTGGTGCCATGGGATGATGATGTTGACATAATGCTAAATTCGTCTCAAAAGGAACTTTCTAAGGCCGTTCTTGCCAATATACCCTATTACAGTTTGTATTCACCCCCAGGCCAACAATGGAAGTTTTTCGAAAGTTCCTTAACTACAATAATTCATAAACCATACCGTTGGCCTTTCATAGATATATTTTTCTTCGCTGAAAATTCAACGCATATATGGGATGAACTACCCTTGTATAAAAGTGAGTTTAGCTATAGAAAGTGTGACGTCTTCCCACTGGTACATAGGCCCTTCGAAGGCGGTTATGTACCGGTGCCATGCAATTCAAAGCATACTCTTGAAAACAGCTACAGTATTAATATTTGTAAATCAAATACGTATTGGCACAAATTTGAATCGTATGCACCCAGAAGTCGAAAGAAAATTATTCGATGCTCAGTAATACATGAAATGTTTCCATTTGTCTTTCGTTCTGTCGCCAAGTCGAAGTGCCAAATAGAGGACCGTAAGATAGGTGATTTAACATTGAACTCTATATCTTTGCCAGCTACATGTAAATGCCCAGTTTAAAATATATATCTCATTTCATATAATAAAAAAAGTGTTATTTAAATACATCTGCATTTGATTATGTCAAACAAATCGGCTCGTGTTTCATTGTGTGATTGGTTTGTCCGTTAACAGGACGCACAACAAATTATTTTCTTCAAGTGAGATTTAGAAGTCGGCAGTATACATATAAGATGGATAGACTTGGCAAAGATAACAACTCCTTGATACTACGTTTCGACCTCATTCCAAGGATAGTTTTCAATTATGAATAGTATGTATACTTGAAATTAAATTAAAAGTATCCAAAATTAAGAAGTTGTTGTCCATACTAAGGTTGCCCTTCTTATAGCAAACTATTTGATACCTGAGCAAAGGTATTAGTTGTTTTATTTCTCTGGGTTTTTCATTAAACCCATTTTATCACTGGACGTGTAGCTGGTGGACGCTTCCTGTGCGCCGGTGGTCTCTGGAGCTCACGACGTCTATAAGCCGATTTGATCTGGAGTCTGGCTCCCAGAAAGTCAACAGATTGTCCGATCGCACCTTACTTTTGCGTTGTGTTTTATATATTTTGTATCTTGCATCTTATTGTTTTTGCCAGCGACTTTACTCATTAGATTGTAATGTTATATCGACTAAGTGAAATAATATCAGTCACACAAATACATCACTAAAAAGTTTTCAATGAAATGATGCCACCAGTGCGATTTGAAAGCATTTGAAGCCAGTGACACTCGTCGCTTATAGATTGCTTTCTTGATACTCGACTGACTACGGTTTTGGAAAAAATCTGAGTCATTCAGCTGCAATTGAGCTAAATGTTTTCCGCAAATGAAAAAAAAAAGTATAAAGTATTGTTAAGAGCTGATTTAATGGTTATTTAACCTAAATGCTGCTGCGATTATTTTTCAAAAAACGACAAACAATTGGATTTGCAACATCTGTTTTTCGACCTAAACTTATTATTTTTATTGCATATTCTCAAAGACATTTGTTACTTGCTTTCTAATTTCTATGCAGATATTAATATTTGAACCAAGGTAGATATATTAAGATGTGTTGATAAATGTATCTATACATAGGTATCCGTATTCTACCCAGATATTAATATATTTACCCAGGTAGGCAATACACAGCTATTTATACACCAGGCATCTCAGATGTTTATGTTTGTTAAATAAAATTATTTTTAAAATAACTGAAAATATTAATAAAAACCGTGAGTTGACCAACTAGTATGACCGTTACATACAAAATCCAACTGCGGATACATTGAATTTCACTAGTGATATGAATCAGATGGAATCGATTCTCTAGAGACAGAGACATTTAACCGCCTTCAAATGGACTCCGTTTATGTACTTTCCCTGAACGGAAAGGTTTAATCGTTTTTCACGTTGGAAGACAAAACGGCGTCATTGCGTGTACATCTCTCTTAACTTTATCAAGTACCCAATGAACGTCCGACCTCTTTCACGCTTAGTCAGACGAGAAACGGGTTTCATTTGTCCGATGGGAATAATTTCTTCCTGCAAAGGATCTCACATTATCGGGCTGTAACAGACAGATTGGTACAAATTGTAACTTATCGACAGTAGCCCGTTCACAATATAATTGTTTGAGACATCCTCAAGAATCAAAAGGCGCACACACAGTGTCTTTTCCATAACAAACCAACATTTTTTTTCTACCACATTGTATTATCAGTTTATTTCATTTACTCATTCAGACCTATATAGCAGAACGATGCGCTCTCAGGGCTACATATCTTAATACGCCGTTTGTCGATCCAGCTATCCACACATGGACATTCTATCCTTAAAGGCATAACCGTAGTCGAGTTTTAGAGTTACGGCAACAGAATAAAGTCCATTCGCGAAATGAACCTTACAATTAACACCAAGGTATCGGACAGTCTGTTTACACGGCCAAACATTTGCGAAATGAGGTACAATTTACACCAAGGTATATAACAATCTGTCCGTTCTTACCCACATATCAACATTTTATCGTTAAAGTCATTGTCGTAGCTTCGCGTTTTAGCGTTACTACAGCTGAATGAACTACTTTCACGAAATGAACTTTATGATGTACAACAAGGTACAGGAAAAAAAGTCTACGAAGCCAAACCTTCGCTGTTTAGTATTCTGTTGCTATGTACCAAGCGTTAAGCTTGTTTCTTTATCTCGGAAAACAGCTAAAGTTACATTGACCCGATAACACGATTATGTTCCGATTTTCTGGCTAATCATCCCTGAGTTAATTAACTAAACTGGACATCTGCACACAAAGCTCCCGACTAAAATTAAACACGTTCAAGAACCGAATACAGCTCGTCCTGTGTGTCTGTCCCTCAGCAATTAAATGGTCTGAACATTTCTCACATCAGAAGACAGAACGCCGCCATAGAATTCATTTATGGCTAATAGGTACATGTATATGTCTAAACAATTGTGCGATCGTTTAACCACTTTCATGATTTCCTAAAGACAGAAACTTTTCCATTTGCCAAATGGGAATTGATAATTTTCCCTTCTGTAGATCACAAATATTACGGACTACAGCTTAGTGGTTTTACATGGCATTTTATACCTTTACTATTTCGCCACAGTAGCACTATTTCCTCATAAAAATATGTTTTAAAGATTTTTTTTCAACAGAACGCAGTTATAACAATAATCTGTTTTCATAATTTTCCCAATATGTACTAGCTCACACATTGCAACACTTCAACGTCTGGTTAATAAGAATGGACTCCTCGCAAATCGTAGGCCCTATGACATTGCTAATCAGCACTTAATAAAAGACAAGTTTGTGTCATCCAATGCACATAAAGTAGCTTGGTATCGAGAAACAAAGGCATGTGGCTGTATTTTTCCTTAAAGAAAAAATATAAAGAATCTGTTAGGATTTTGGACAAAATTATATAGGATTTTTCTATCGAATCCTATAGGATTTTATAATTAATCTACAGGATGCTATAGGATTTTTCTGTAACGGCTGCAACGATAGTTTATTTAAATAGTCCAAACTATTTTGTTTGCAACTGTTGAACATTTACTATGTTATTGGTAGATTCCAGTACAGTTAGTGAATATTGTATAATTAAACTAACTGTCTTCCTTGTGACTCATTCGCACTCGAGATCACTTTCTGCTTAGTAGCAGCTTTCCCAGTGTTAAAAGACGATCAATTGTTTGTTTAATGTAGCATCTGCACCATATTTATATGTTTTTATTGTGTAGCGCAAACAAATAAATATTAAGAAGTCGGGTACGCAAAACAACAAAAGCTTTAACAGCGAACTCTATACTTGAAGGTAGACGTTAAGATAACGGGTTGATAACTAGTTGTGCTAAACATTGTATGGAATGGGATATTGATCAAACAATTTTCCTGCACGCTGGTTTATCCCAAATTTCAGTGGAAATTATATATTAAAGACCGATTCAGAGCCAATCTGACTAACTACTTATATATGGATTGTCCGGAGTTTTGTCATTTGTGCTTTTTGGTTGGTTTATTTGATTTTGTTTGGGTGTTTGTTTGCTGTCAATAATTCAGGGGCCTGCCGACTTGGCTCAGTTGTTAACTTATTGAACGACTGATCCTCTTTCGATGTATCAAAAACAGATTCGAGCCCCAGTGATCCTGGTGTCCTGCAAACTGACGTCGGCAATCGCGGATCTTCGACCTATTGAAGCAACAAGTAGATAGTCTTGTTGGACAGCCCATGGACAGTGAACAAGTGGACAGTCCATGGACGGTGAACAATTGGACAGTCCACCTGAAAGTAGATTACCCCTGAGTGCGAGGTTAATACTCAGCATAAAGCACCAAATAAATAGACAAAGCGTAGGCGTTTAAACACATATTTATATGCTTCATGCTTAATTAATACTACAATGACCCTTTTGGCTATATTGGTTTCGTCTACACACTGTACAACCCACAACGCTTGCGGCCATGGACAATCTTTTAACTGTCAATGTTGAATGCTAGGCATAAGTACAGACAGCACAGCATGAGATTCAATTATGTAACAAGGTGTCAATATGCTGTATAAATTGTAAATTGTACAAATCAAGCAATGGGCGCAACTCTCGATATACTTGCCCGGAGATTATACCCCAAGACATTTAATAGTCAGACGATTAATTCACGAAGCTATTTACCCGTAATTCATTAGCTTAATGTAGTCTATCTGTCCAGAACAGTGTCAAAATTGATAAATAATAAATAAATAAGATGAGGTTAAAATTGTAGCAGTGAGAAAAGCGCCGACACAGAAGCTTGTGGAGATATAGCTGCAGAATAAAGATATAACCCCATTTTTCACACACGCAAACCGTTTTACGCAGTTGGAAGCTGATGGACAATTTATGTGTATGTGAATGGTAAATTTAAAAGTTCCTTTGGTGAATAGTACTGGATACCAATGTCCAACAATTATTACAGTTGGCTAAACACGTTTCAAAATGAGACCTTTTTTGCAGGTGGGTGAACACTGTACTTCCAGGCGGCTTTCTACTCTTCCATTTATAATAAAACCCTTGCAGAGATTAAGCATGTCTTCACATGACAATGGTAAAATTTACGGATAAACCATCACAAAGTTAACGGTAAACCAACAAAAGTTAACATGTGGGTTGATCAATTGATCAAGTTAATGGCGTTGTCCGCTAATAAGTTTAGGGAACACTGAGGAATGACCTCTGATAGAAACCGGAATGGTCATTAGATTTACATAAATCCCAGCTTGATGGCCTTGTCAGACATTTCTGACAGAAACAGGGAATATATATGAACGTCTGAGGTCCTCTGTACCCCAATTTGGTGCCCTATTCGGGAAGCGACATCACTGTACAGTATTGTTTTAGTCATCAATAAAGTAAGGAAAACTTCACTAATCTATAATGGATATTACACGGCATGTTCTATGAGACAATGCTGTTGAAGACAACGTTTAAATCGCTTTGAAACAGAAGATAGACATGCTTAAATTATACTTAGTTATAATTGACATAATGCCTGGGCATATTTTAAAATCCATTAAGACGATAAGGAAATTTCTAGCAAATGATTGGGATTTTAAACTGTATTTAATGGTTACGCTTATATGACGGTGTGCTGACACAACGCGTGAACCACAGCACGTCCTGTCAATACATATAACACAACTACTCAACCACAATACATAACACATGATGCGACAAGACAAAATGGGGAAATATACTCGGCTTTGCGACACAATAGATGGACGTCGTGTTTCTCTTAATTTAAAGGGTATATCATACAGATCAATCTAACCATACGCGTTTTGTAAGCAAATATTCTTTTACACTTCAGAAGGCACATTTACTTTGTTATCAAAACCCAAACATCACAACACTTCGACACGAAAGTGCAACTCGCAGCAAATTAATTAGTAGATAAACGCTGCAAATTAGGTTTTTCGGGATTGGGCTTGTTGTCTCCATCGTATTATGTGGTTATCAAAAGCGGTATTTTGTAAAAAATAAATTGTCAGAAAAATGACACAGTAACTTGCATCAATTATTTATACCTTGTATAACAAAGGCAGGAAGCCTGAATAAGAAATGTGTTAGAAGACCAATCCTTTCAAGCGTGCTCAAACAACCACGACTTGAATTAGATACATGTTCTTAAAGACCAATCCTTTCAAGCGCTCTCAAACAATCACGACTTGAATTAGATACATGTTCTTAAAGACCAATCCTGTCAA
>JAQQZZ010040913.1:0-10400 GCA_030265115.1 Mopalia vespertina | reverse complement strand
CAGGAACTTGGTGCCATGTTGGTTCAATTATGGCGACGCATCCCCCAAGCTGTGTTCAGACGCATCATTCAATCCACCAGGAGACGTTGCGTCGCAGTTGTGAACGCTCATGGAAGGCATGCGCGCTATTGACATGCTTTCATCAAGCTGTAACTTGCCATTTTTACTTGGAAGTTATCGAACAGAAATTGTGATTAATTGATTAATTTGTGTTTTACGCCGTGCTTAAGGGTATTAAGATTATTTGACGACATTGTATTCCAACAATTGTTTTGATAATGTTGGAAGGTTAATATTTCTCCGGTGCTAAGTTAAGACAGTATTGCTACTTTCCAAGCAAACTGCTCTTAGCCAGAGGGCCAGAAATTGTGTCTGCGAGACAGCTGACATCTTTATCAGTTATGCTCAGAGAGATTGGCGAACCAACATGCGCAAACTCAAGCAGTTTTGCCGTTTAATGTTGCCCTTTAGCTCTGTGAGCACTAGGGCAACATGAAGCTCCTCATCCAACTGCATGCAACAAAATAATAAAACCAGAGTAGCTAGCAGGTCACCCGTTTAGGGCAATATGTTTCAAACATAGACATACTGCTATGCTTAGCACTGGAAAAAGATAAATTTTTCAACATAGTAAAACATTGTAGGATACACCGCCATTATATCCGCGAAATACCTTTGGAGCACTACGTAAAACACCAATCAATTTGTCTTGCCTTAAATTCACCAACAACATAAAAACAGTGCACTGTTGCCCTTTGTTTTGGTGCCCCAGATCATACAAAGCTTCCACCTGACCGTCTTGAATATCACTCTCAAGTCGGTAACTGCCACAAATTAGCTTGGCTTATTTAAGATAACATTACATTTTTGTGATTTCGTATTTATAGTTTATTTGACAGGTGTTTAAAAAGCATGACAAAATATTACAAAAGAGTTACCATAGCCAGCGGTTCTTGATTTAAGTCTAGTAGATTAATAACTGTAAAAGCAGTCTTTGTAGTGTGGTTAAACTTCCATGGCTTGTCGATGAACCCGTTTATTGTGTAACGAACTTGACCATTATGCGCCTCAAACGACGATGGAGCATTAGGTGGCACAATAAACTCGAAAGGATACTGAAACTTTCCTGCTGGATGAACGGGGTTGTCTCCCTCTTCTCCAGGTACTACACGCACAAACAGAAACAAAGAAAATTGATAGTAACATAGTTACAGTTTGCACTGTGATTGCTGATTACACATTTGTCTTTTTATAGCCTTTTTACACTTATGTATGTGATACATTTTTCATGCTGTAACTGCTGTTCACAAATCTATTTACATTACTTTGAACGCCACTTTATTGCCATGCTCTAGGCTGTGTATAATTACATTGCTGGAATTTGTTTCCATTTAATGGTTATTATGGCTTCCGATGAGCTTCAGTGTCTTCGTGGGGAGTTATTGCAGGCAACCGTGTACATCGCTGCACAGCGTAAGATTTCTTGTTTCAACGGCAGCCCAGTACAGCTGGTGATCAAACTGTGCATTAGTGGATTTAAGATATCAAGAGTCACCGACAGTTAAGCAGGGTTGAGGAGGCTGCTTTCATTTTAGCAAATTTGTCTTGAAAAGCACACGGGAAGATCTATGGGAGAGGTGACAGTGTTATGTCAGAACCTGTGACAATCTTCTCCGTACTATCGCGAGTTTTTGCAGACGGTGATTCTGCTGCACAACTCCAGCAAAAGATTTTTCTCTTATCAACAAGGACCCGACGATCATCTTCAGACATGCTTCCTTTACTTAGTGTAGATCTACGATCTATGACAAGCCTTGATAAGATGTTCCTCGCTAACAGAGATTCTAATTTGAAGGACAGATTAACTGAGGTAGTGTGTGACGAAAACCTCCAGAGGGGAATTAAGCGACTTAGCATGGAATCGCCTAATTGAAGATCAAATTTTTAAATAGCTGGGCATTAAATCTAGGAAAGTTGTACGTTGCAACGAAATGACTGAGAAAATTGATGAACAGCAGGAACAGTTAGAATGTATCACGAACCAGCTATACAGCCAGTCTTTCGTTAGAAGAAACAGAATCCAACACAATGGTTGGAATGATAAAAAGTGTTGGATATGCGGTTCAACTGTACGTTTAATGTCAAATTGTCCCAAGCAGTTTAACCGGAAGAAATTGCAAGATTATTCTCATAAACCACAGCTAAACTAAAGCTATCTGTTTTGACGAGCCACAAGGCCCTTTGTTTGACAAAGTTGTCAAAGCGAGTTTCAGAGCTGTTGTGAAAATTGGGCGGAATAATTTGAATTGTTTATTGGACACAGGTGCACAAGTATCAACTATAACGGAAACTTACTTCAAGCAGTATTTCCTTAGTGCAGGAGAGTTGTTGGTGGTGTAATCGTTCATTCATATTAGTGGTGCTCAGGGACTGTCTGTACCTTTCTTAGGTTATCTCGGACATATTTTGCTGAAGCTGGGATTCTTAATCGTTAAAGATCCAGTTAATATTCCACTTAAACAGCGGAAGAGGGAAGTTCCTGGTGTTATTCGATCAAACATTTTTAATCATAGTGTAAAGACACTTGGTGCTGAGAAAGGAAGTGACTTTCTGAAACAGTTGGATAGGTCTGGTGAAACTAACTGATATAAAGCTTTGGCTTTGTTCAGTGAAACTGCACAAAGTTTCAATAGAGTGATTGGTCGTTTTCGTATCAAAAGCGAAGGACCTGTTGTTGTTCCAGCTCGTTCGATCAAAGTTTTGACAAGTAGTGTCAAGTGGCTACTATAGATAGTGTGTATCATGCAATGGTGAAGCGTCATGAAATGTCTTGTCTATTACCAAAAGGGTTAGTCTTAGGATATTGTTTTGTGTCTATTGATATGTCTGGTTTAGTTCAAATCCAGATGACCAATTTCAGTGACAGTGATGTGTATGTTCAGCCAAGAGCAAGTTTCGGTGTTATGAGTTCAGCTTGTCCAAAGTCGAATTTAGAACTTAGATAAGTTAGTGTTTGTGTGGTTATAGCTTAGGTGAAAAACTCCATTTCTAGCGTCAAAGATCAGACCATAGCAAAGATGGATATAAGGGAGAGTATTTCCAATTCACAACAGGAACCTTTGAAGATCTTGTAGCAAAGCATAGTTCTCTTTTCAGTTAATCGGACTATGAGATTGGTTATGTATCTGTAAAAGTACCATAAAAGTATACTACCTCACCAATGACCAGAAGTCAGAGAGAATCTGAAGTCTGCAATCAACAGAAGTATTATCAGAGAGTCGAGTAGTCCATATGCATCACCAGTTGGCTTGGTACCGAAACAAGATGGAAGCTTGGGACTGCGTTGACTGCACAGATGCTTACCCTCTATCAAGAATTAATGAAGCATTAAAAGCACTAAAGGGAGCTCGATAGTTTTGCAGTCTTAATATTGCTCACGGATTTAACCACGTGCCTGTAGCCTATGGAAATATTGAGGTTACAGCATTCAGGGAGGACCATATGAATACCTGCGAATGCCGTTTGGGCTTTGCAACGCCCCAGCAACATTTGAGATTGATTGATAGTGTGTTTTCAATCTGTGTTGATCTATCTTGATGATATTTTAGTGTTTGGAGCAGCAATGGAGGAAACTCTCTAACGACTCGACAAGTTACTTACTAGATTGTAAGTTGCGAACTTGAAAGTAAAGCCGTCTGTGCCACATGTTTAAAGACAGCCTCAGTATTTAGGTCATGTCATTTGCAAAGACGTAATCTAACCAGAGCTGTTCGTGAATACTAAAAACGAGACTGAACTGAGTCACGCGACTTACACTCTTGTGTGTTACGGGTTAATAAAACATTTACATATTTCTTTCAGAAAGAAAAAACGTTTTTGCTCTGTGAAAGTTTTGATTTGCAGTTTGAAACTCTGGCTAGAATGGCTATTTGATGTACGAATGTTTGCACACTGTCGCTGAGTATAGAGTGAGTTTCCACATGTGTGAACTGTCACAGGTAAACCCTACTATATACAGTCGACGTTATAGGTATCGTGACGTAGGCCCCTAATGTGACCAAAAATATTTGATTGGTCAATATTTGTTGAGCTCTTCTTTTTAGTGACTAAAGTAGCAAGACATGGCTACGTGGATGAATTTGACTGTGGTTTAAGCAATACCCAATGTTTAAGATCCAATTATAAAATGGATATAGCTGGATTAGAAAATTAGAGAGCATAATTCAACACAAGAAATGATGCCCGTTTTACCTATATGCATTTTATTGCAGAGATGAGCATCGCTTTAAAGACATCATGTGTTATGCTCCACTTTAAGAACATTCAGACTTTACTCTTCCTTTCATCATTTAAGTTGCTGCCAATCACTTGGGACTTAGACTGTACTTTCACAAAAACAAAAAAGGGTTAAAAAAAAAGGAGCGAAATCTAAATAATTACAGCAGTATTAAGTTGGAGCTTCTAGGTTTAACTGGGCAATCACAGATACATGATTTAGAGATATTTTGACATGTGCTAACTTCTGTGTCTACACTGATAATAATCCCCTGAGTTATCTTCAAATGTCCAAGAAGCTTGGTGCAATTGAGTCAAGATGGGCTGCTCATCCATAGATCTGGAAAGGCAAATGGAAATGCTGATGCATTTAGCCGCAAGATACATCAGAGTAAGGATTATGAAAACCTTCGATCAGATGAACTCTATGTCACTGTATCCCAGGACAAGAACAAATCCACTACGTTCCCAAGAGAAGTTAAGTATGCCTTTGAAGATTCATGGTCTCAAGTTTGGATTAATGATATCAGAGCCAGATTAAATCAAACAGCACCATCAGTTAAATCTACCTTACCTGCTAAAAGCCAATACACACCGGACGCGATGCGACTGTCGCCTTGCATGAAAATAATGTAAAACACTACTTTTTATGTAATAAAGTTAATACTAGATGCTACTCTCGCGCGACTCTCGCGCTGCTGTCGTCTGTTCTATTACGTTACATTATGACGTTATTCGTTTGCATTGTGACGTCATTGCCTGAGCGAGTGAGACCAATGTTAAAGCAAGGAATGTAGCGTGTCGTACAGCGCCCAGTGTGAACAAGACCAACCGGTGTGAATTGGACTTTACCCAATCACCAGTTATCTGCTTTGCAGAACTCTGTTAGTTTCATCGGAAGACTTCGGTTCTTCTGGAATAAGAAACGAAGACCAACAACTAGACAACTTAGTAAGGAATGTAAAGAAGTAAGAAAGCTCATTCTTTCATGGGATAAACCTGTGGAGATTTATGGAATTCTTTACAGTACAATTCTAGAAAACAAGGAAAGGAAATCAAACAATTACTTTTACCTCAGTCTCTACAGACAGATGTTTTAAAAGCCTTGGATGATAATTCAGGTCATCGGGGCTCTGCAAGAACAATCCAACTGACTAGGAAAAGATGTTTTTGACAGTGTATGACCCACCATATAGAAAATTACTGCCGAATTTGTATCAGATGTACAACAGCTAAAGCTGGAAAGAATATTCAAACAAGCATGGGATCATTGATTGCAAAGAAACCTCTCGAAGTGTTAGCAGTGGATTTTACAGTATTGGAACCTGATTCAAACAGAATAGAGAACGTACTTGTGTTGACTGATGTATTTACAAAATACACACAAGCAGTTCCTGAGAGTAAGAACTGTAGCGGAAGTTCTAGTTAAAGGTTGGTTTATCCGCTTTGGGATGCCACTTACGTTGCATAGTGATCAGGGTAGATGCTTTAAAGGGGAAGTTGTCAGAGATTTAAAATCATTTTAAGGAAGAGCATTATAATACAGTTACTTTCTTTTTCGCTGTAACTGTACACTGATATGAATAGGAAATGTTGGTAGAGCTGTATAAGGAATCAGACCTATTTTAGTTATAAATACAAAGTCAATAAAAATACCAGACACGGTCATAATAACTACCAGCTCAAGCGGTTAGTTACCTTTGACCGTCTCTTGTCATAGCTTCCAGCTTTATTTACCATCTTTTCACCATCATCGTTTTTAATATGGGAATATGTAAACACTACTTATCCTACATCAAATCGGTAAATATGCAATCGAAAGGTTTTAAGACGATCTACAGGAAAAACTATTCGCGCAACACTTATAATCAATTAGTATACTGCAACACACTTACCAATTTTTGCAACAAAAAAAGAAAAAAAATAACATTTGCCTATATTTTCCACCATTCTTAAGCAATAACACTCAATTTGAATGATATTAATCGGACACCAAAACATTATGTTCACCAATTAAAACTTATGGAAATATAAGCATAAGTCCATTATGTCGCCATAGTAACGTCCCCAAAAATGTATTCATAATTTGGTTTAAATAAGTCTACATCTGCAAGGAAGGAGCAAAAATTATTGATGTTAGACAAAATGGACTTCATGTGTGGGCTTCAGAGACCATTACACACGAAGAACAAACCTTGTGTTGAAAAATATGAAAGAAAAATCCACTATTTGTTCCAAACACCCTTTACCGTGGTGCTACACGCCAGTATGAAGGTAAGTCAGGAAAAGACATACCTAAATAAGTTAATATAACCGTCGAATATTGCCGTAAACATTGACCAATCAGAGCAAAACTCATTAAATATGATATAACACTTTAACGTGACGCTTGTTACCAATCAGTGAATATATATAGTTGAGCAATAGTATATATAATATGAGTACAAAAACCTTAACTATAGCGCTAAATATTGATCTATGTTCATTGTACTGACCATACACCCATGACCTTGGCGCTACACATTAGTTGATTATAGCGTTAAACAATAATCAGTCACTACATAGTTAATTGAGGGCGTTTTGCATAATATCAGCTATACACTTTGAACATGGTGCAAAACACTAATCAATCAGATCATTAATGCACTATATAAGCTGTATACTGGTGAATGTGGAGCTTAATACCAATTAATCACAATATGCCGTCAAGCCAAGGCGGTATGTTAAGATATAAGTGTACGTGTCTAGACTAGCTACACACCACTGTTGAAGGTAAGCGGGGAAAATACATAGCTAATGAAGGGAATATAACGATTGGAATGTGGCTGTTAACAATAACCAATCAGAGCGGAACTCATTATAGATGATCTAAAACGTTAACGTGGCGCTTGTTACCAATCAGTCACCATATAATTGAGCAAGAGTAGTATATGTAATACGAGTACAAAACCCATAACTATATAGCGCTAAACATTAATCTATGTTCATTTACTGCTTCAGTGGTCGAAATTTTGCCTGTCTACCGGTCAAGTAGATTTCACAAGCGATGGTGAAAATAGATTCCGTTGCCGGCGACAGGTTATTTTAAATAATGGTTTAAAGATTTTTTTTAATTCTGTGTTAAGTGATCTAAAGGACGAGTGTGTTAACCTATTGTTAGCGCAATGGAATCTAAGTGACTGTAAATTCTACTTTCTACTTAACACACAAACAGGATTTGTTTGTTTGTTTGATTGGGGTTTTACGTCGTACTCAAGGGTATTTCACTTATATGACGACGTGCCCGCCCAATGGGTGAAGGATACCACCCTCGACACCCCTGGCATCAAACAAAGACAAGATGGGACAAATACAGGACAATAACAGGACGCAATACAGATACAACAAACAGATCGGCTTCTTGTTCCCCTTGAGCTCTGAGAGCACCAGGGCAACATGAAACTCCCTCCAACCACCCGCCACACAAAAAGGAGGACAGGTTGAAATTGACAGTGGATAGGTAGAAAATATAACTACCTGTCTCTAAGGACAAGTGGAAATTTTTAAACAGTTCAACCCCTGGATCATACACCCATGAACTTGTCGCTAAATAGTTTGTCTAGACTAAAGCTTAAGCTGTGTCCAGTTTAGCTGAACACAGCTTTCCACTCAGTCAAAAGCAAATCATGCAGACATCTCTTTTGTCGGCAACTGGAATACTGGGGAATCCCCTTCCTCAAACAAAGAACAACAAGCGCAGTGTAATTACTTTAATTTTCGGTATTAGCATTTAACTTAAAACGTTTAAACTCAAAAGCGTTTCAAATTCGGGGTCATCTGCTAATAAATTGAAGTAAACGACATTGGCTAAATTATAGTTTAAATTATCACTGTAGCTTATATATGAACAATAATTCAAACGACATTTCAGTTGGTACCTAGGCAATCTTTACACAAAATTTAAACTCTCTAGCTAAAGTCGCTTTGGCTGTTGATCCTTCACAAATTTGTCTGAATAATAAAACTAATTAAAGCAGCTCGGCCCGGGGTGCTTAAAGCTTTGAAATCGATCAGAAAACAGAGAAAGCGAAATGTATACCAATTATGTATTATTTAGAAAAACACCAAACATGGTAATTTGATGTACATTGTGCTAACTATAAAATGGACGTTAAAATGTCGTCAAATTCAAACCTCTTCAACTCACAAAACGGTAAAACAAAAATGAACATAATAGGTTAGCATGCAAAATAAAAAGCTATGAATAGGTGTGCTTGAAAATCGAACATATAACTTTTTAAGTTCGGTTAGTGTTAATAACATAAGGCGACATTTAGCACAAGCCAATCACAAGACAGATTAGCCGTTGAAAGAAGCGCTAAACACTAAGTAGTCAATACATTCTGTGAGCAATACACTCTTAAAGAAGGAGCTTCACTAAGTCTAACTAGATGCACAAGGGCAACATGTCGAGCCTTTCTTATTATAGAGACTGTTTAGAACAAGCTTTTTCAACTATTCTTCTATGAATAAAGAAAAATATGATGACCCTATTGTCTAATCATGGTGAATTTTTTTCCAATTTGTTTCTAAAGGAATGAAAGTAATAAGGTTACTAAGGGTAGATGTTGGGGAACCCTGAACATGATTATGGATAATGGAAGTAATGTACTTGTACACTAAAACATAATTCATGTTCAAACATTGCTGATATTTGAGTGTGGTCTTGGGGCCACAGATCAAAGTCTATCATAGCATTTTTATACATAAAACGTTTTGTCTGGTCATGGTGAGCATTTGTACAAAATCTTTTTGAAATCATTCGATAAGCAACAAAGTTACAGCCCGGACAATGTCGATTACAGCATTTTCTCTTTAGTTGACCTCTCTGGCCTTGACATTGGAGACAACAACCTGGGAGTCGCACGCGGCACATCGTCTGGTCATAATGAGCATTTTTATAAAATTATTTTAAAATCCTTCGATAACCAACAAAGTTACAGACCGGACAACGTTGATTACAGCATTTCTCTTTATCTGACCTTGACTTTAGAGACGACATGGTAGTTGCACGCGACACATCGTCTGGTCATAATGAGCATTTGTATAAAATTATTTTAAAATCCTTCAATAACCAACAAAGTTACAGCCCGGCATTGTCTAGTGTAGCTTTTTTGGGCATTTAATCTATCTGTGTGACCTTGACCTTGAAGTTTATCACATGGTTCTTGTACGCGACACACCGCTCACTATGATGAACTTATGTGCCAAGTTATTTTAAAATATTCTGTTCAAAAGAAAGTTACAGCCTGGAAAAGATCGGATGGACGGACACACACACACACGCACAGAGCTTACCGCAAGCGGGCTCGACAAAAACCAAGTCACGAGGTCAACTCTCAGTGACCTACTTATAGTTCAGCGATAAACAAAGAAGATCCCCACTTGGCTGTATCTCCGTATATCCATACACAACCACTTTTCATGCAATGCAGTAAATTTTAAAACTAGCCAACACAGGTTTGGTAATAAGCAAATAAAATATAGAACAGATAACCAGCTATCATACAAGCTTTATTATATAGTTGTAGCTGTAGTGATTAGGCCCCCTTTGTAGTTACAAGTCTTTGAACTTTGGCCACATGTTAACTGATGTGAAGAATCTGGGTTACTAACTCGCTGACCCAGCTTTGTCAATAGTGTTTATACATAGCGTTTACATCAATGTTAAACAAAGGCAAGTCACGAGGCTCATTGTGAATGTACATGTATGCCTGTTGTTATGCAATGCAGTAAATTCAAAAACTACACTTCGTATGTTATGGTTATAAGTGAATCAGATTTAGAACAGATTACGAACTATCCTACAAGCTTTATAAAAGATATGTAGCTACCCTAGAAATAAAGTTACAAGTCTTTGAACTTGGCTTTTGTCAACCTAGGAAGACATTGCGTAAAATCTCCAAAACCTGCTACTTTTTAACTCTACATAAAACGAACACGGTTGGTCGTAGCAAAAAAAGGTGTTAACCTTTTTTGAAGACAATCCAGCCGTTTTAATGACGTTTTTATCATACTTGTAGCTTTTTATCAATAAATGTTACAATGTGTTAAATGTGACGTCACGTTTTCACCTTTATATAAAT
>JAQQZZ010040902.1:0-10400 GCA_030265115.1 Mopalia vespertina | reverse complement strand
TGAAAATGGAAATTTGAATCAATATTGAAGAAAAACAAAGAGGTGCTACACGCCAGCTTTAACCACATATCAGTGTGCCAAAATAAATCTGATAAAAACTGAATCTGGTACCATCTGTGCTTAGCAAAATTGTCCTCTTTACTGAAAAGACCAGGTGGTATATCTTATCCTTTACATGAGAAGATGCTTAGGTGTCAAGGCTTCCAAGTCATTTGGCGGAGTAGGTAGTTCTATGATAGGCCTGCTGTTTAAAGCAAAATCAACTTCACACATTAAGGTATTGAGTCCTTCGTCATTTAACTTTCATTACCTTTCGGACGGATCGAATTAGACGCTCCCAAATTCCTCCAAAATAAGATGCTGTGGGTGGATTCAGAGTGTATATTTTGCTTTCGAGTGTCTCCGGTAAGTTTGACTGGTTCATAACCTTATCTGTTCTCGGAGCATTTTCTCACTGGCTACTAGATTTGTCCAATTATCTGACTGTATCGTCTTTGGCACCTCTCTCCTAGCAATGAACCGACAAGAATCTGCATCAACGGTGAGCTACTTCAAGGTGTACAGCACGTGTGACGAGACAAGTAAAGATAACCACATAGCGCTTTACGCTGCTACATGCTAACTTTGCGTTAAAAGGACCAAAATAGTCCATGCCAACCTGTGTAAACGATGGAGTATCCGTTTCTAGACGTTCTGATTGAAGATCCGCCCTTTTTTATTTAATCTTTGGAGATTGATATTTTCTGCAGCGAACACACTTTGACACAATTTGCTTCACAAGACTCCAGCTCCGAGAATCCAGAATGTCTCTCTCACTTTGGCGAGAATACAGTTCCTTCCCAAATGTCCTATTAATCGATGAGTCTCAGGTTTGACACTGGCGCGTCCGCCTGCTGGAAGTGAGCCATCCTGTAGAAACGGGTCCAATCTGTATAATTTGCTGTTCTTGTGTGTTCCAGATGAATTTGAAGATATTTCAATAGCCTTTATCTCATCAGATAAGTGTTGGTTCTGTGTGTACTGTAGGATGGCAAACTTCTTAAGTTGGTCAACAGAAATTGTCCGAGGTAAGTTACATTTCTTTCCTATTTTAGGTTTCTTTGTACTCTTTCATTTCTTTGTTAATCAGATTAAGTCTTTCTGTTTGGTCTCTTACTGTCAATGAAAGTCTTTGTGTTATTTCTATCCTTTTCATAGTACAAACTTTTAAAGTTTCTTTTACGGTTAAGATTCTGGCTGTGATTCTTTTTAGTTTCGACCATGATGAAAATCTAATCAGCAGCTTGTCAACAGTGCTCTGTTCTGGCTTTACATCAGAGACTGTCATAACTTGGTGATTATCCATTTGAATTTCTGTAGGTACGGGGTTATGTTGGCTCCACTCAGATTCAGGTAAGTATAGGACTTCTGGTCCGTAAAGCCAACTTTTATCCTGTAAGAGTTCCTTTATTGGTTTGCCGCTTGATATCGCTTCAGCATGATTAAATTTGCTGTTGATATAATGTCACTGGTCTGCAGACGAGGACTCATGTATAACTGTACGTCGATTAGCAACAAACGTTTGAAACCGAGCGGTGCTGTTAGCAATGTAGTTAATAACAGCCATGCTGTCAGTCCACTAGAACACCCTGTCAACCTTATAGCTAAGGTTGATTAAGACGAATTTGATTAAGACGAATAGATAATGTAGCGGCTGTTAACTGGCTGGTAACTTTTTTTAACGCTAGTCGTGATTTAGCCAGCACTAAAGAACAGCAAACTTTGTGGGTGTTGTCGATGAGGCGAAGGTAACAAGTAACCCCGTAACTTTTGTCCCTCGCATCTGAGAAGCAATGAAGTTGGTACGTTTGTACCTGTCCAAAGTCCTGTGGTTTATAGCATCGTTGAAGCTGTAGCTTTTCCAGGAAAGGAAGATATGTTAACCACTGGTTCTATCTCCTTTGTTCTTGGTCTGTGAGTGGTGTGTCCCATTCTAATTGTCTGTCACACAGCTGTTGGAGTTATATCTTTGCATTGAGAACAAACGGAGATGCCATACCAAGAGGGTCAAAAACTGTGCTGATTGCTGATAATATACCTCTTCTGGTCGCTATGTAGTCTCGTGGTGTTATCTTGAAGCCTAAATTGTCCCTCTCCATAAACCCGTAAACGCCTAATGTACGTTCCACGGGTAAGTCTTATCCGTCCAGATTTATTGTTTTCACTGTCTTTGCACGTTCCTCGCTTGGTATTGACTCTATAACTGTTGGGCTGGAGCTTGTCAATTTGGTTAGATGAAAACCCCCTAGTAAACACAGTTTGGAGACTTCAGTAATAACACTTAAAGCTTCGGTGTTGTCATCTACTGATACTAAGCGGTCATCCACGTAGAAGTTTTGGTTAATAATGTTTGTAATACGTTCCTCAAAATGTTCGTTGTTGTCACGCGCAACCTGTTTGAATGCAGCGTTTGCGCAGCGTTTGCTCCAAATAAATGAGCTAGCATACGATAAGTTGTTGGAGACTGGCTGAAATCCCCGTTGTCCCACTACAGATATCTAAGGCAATATGTGTATTTCCTTGTCACGAACACTTGGTGAAACATAGCCTCGATGTCCGGCATTATTGCTACTTTACCAGTTCGAAAACGTATTAGCACACCAATTGGATAGTTCGTTAAGTCCGGCAATTGTACTAGTTGACCGTTGAGGGATACACCTCGATAGGATGCAGCACAATTGAAGACTACTCTTACCGTACTTTATCAGGTTGGTGTGGGTGTATGACGTTGTGGTGTGGCAGATCCCATACATAACCGTCTTCTCGTTGTATTTCATTGTACGGAACTTTCTCTGAGTGTCCATGTTGAACTAGTTCTGTCATATATTTCGTGTAGTCTCTCTGTTTTTCATCTTTCTATATAAACGTTGAACAGCCTGTATTCTGTTAATTCATATGGTAATGTCCATTTTTTAACTTTATTAAAGAATCAACTTTCTGAAGGAACAATTTATCATTCTGTGAATGTTCTCTCTTGTCTGTCGATGTTTTCTCTGGAAAATCTAAATTGATTGAATGTCGAACCAGAATGTACAATTTCTTTTATTCTTCAAGTTCCTGGATAGCTGATATTTCCACTTTGTTAACAGTGTATATTGGTTTACTTTGATTGTCCTGTTTCCTTGGTCTTATGACATTCCAGAATATCCATCCTATTCGGCTTTCAATTGCATGTGGACTTCCTATTGGTCCTGTCCTAACATCAGTTGGAGAATAAACATCAGGGACATTATTTCCGATTAGCAGTCCAACTCCAGAATTCACATTAGGTATGGAATTGTCTCTTACGTGATGCCACTGTGCAATTTCGTCTTCAGTGGGCATCAGGCCTGTAGTGACAGGAAGCTTCTCTTTAGTGTATGTATTTGGTCGAAAAGTCGACCAGTTCACTGTCTTGTAGACTTCCAATCTGAAGTGACTTTAAACTTTGCGACTTGATCCCCAAGCTGACGTACTATATCCTCGGAGACAAACGTTACACTACTGCCTGGGTCCAGAAATGCGTGGGTTTTTACTGTTTTAATACCATCTTTAAGCTTCACGATAACGGGAACAATAGCCATAGTGCATGCATTCTCTTCAGTCATGTTGCCGGCACCCATACTATTGTTGACATTAATAGAAGAACTCAAAGGCCACATGTTATTTGTCTTCTGCAGTCTTTCTTTAGATAGCCGTATCGAAGGCACCCAAAACATAGTCTATTAGACTTTAGGAAAGCTGTAGTTTCTTCAAGTGGCGTTTTGGTAATGACGTCACAAACCTCTAGTGAATGACGTGTACTGTGACAAAACATGCATGGTGGTAAGAAAGCAGTTAGTTTTGTTAAATGATTGTACTTATCTGTAATTTTTATTTCAGGATCTTTAATGTTGTTCTCGTCTTTAATAAAGTAGCTTCCCTTCATGATGTATTGTGGTCTTAACACCTTCTGTGACTTTGATGTGGTTGAAGGTTCAGTCCGCATAGCGATTCTGCCATAAACAGGGTCATTAGTTTTCATGGCTTCTTCTTTGAAGCTGTTGTGGCTATGACGTCACTCAAATCCTGCTGCTCACTGCGCCTTTTTGTCTGTGGGTTGAAATGCTCTGTGTTCGAGCCGTCGCGTTATCCATTGCTCACACTGCTTGTGCTAGGGACTCCATGTAAAACGACTATGACCCAAGGACAATCACACACCTAAGGAAGAACTAGCACCCAACTACAGGCCCTCACTACACCGTTTTATTTATCATAGCGATGAAAACAGCCACTGCTCACCTCAAAGCACACGACTGTTGACAGTCAATCTTATTCGGTATTAAAAAGTTACAGCTCGATCGCTTTACAAATCACACCACGTGAAAGAGCGCCTTCGCTTGTCTTAAACAACACCTCAACCTCAACAGTCTACGTAACTCAGGGCCGTCAAACACCCCGAAGTTGCTACAATGAAGCACACTTCAGATTTTTTTCGATCTCTCACCATGTCAAGCCAAAAAGCTTTCGCATGGGTCCGCGCTCACGGTATATAAAGCGATGCCCAAACCACACTTGATCGTTCTCACCAAACCACCACCTACCTACTACCCACCTACTAGCAGCCTGCTACCAAGATGATGAATGAGACTGAGCAACCTGATCCGCCACATCCCCATGATTGTGATGAAGCAGTGTGCACCTATCCAAGATGTAGAAACGGCTACAACACGTCTATAATAACCACGGGGATCTTGGAGGGGGTAGCTCAACGCTGCTGCCTAGACCTACCTAGACATCTAACCACCTCCGCCCACAAGCGACCGTCTACCACCACCACCACCAGCGTCCTTCTTCCACCACCAGCGTCCTTGTACGACCACCCATCAGCGATCGTCTACCACCAGCGACCTTCTTCTACACCCGACCACGTCAACCCTCATGACCACCACGTGGGTTGTTCCAACGGTCCTTTTCGGAGCCAGCCAATTCTTACGCAAGAGGTCTTTCTGTCATGCAATACCAATCTAACACAAGACCCCACACCCAATTCTACCCCCACACATACACACACTAAGTCTAACTTGAACAAGACACAACCTCGAGTTTTTTATATATATTTTTAACGATAACAACTCAAATCCATTTTTTTTTTGTCTTTACAAATTTCAGGTATTAAGGTCTGTGGTGCAAAAAGGGGCACCGACCAGGAAAGCATGTCCGATCACATCGTACACCATCACGTCGTTCTCTAAGGGTGGACCTGTAAACAGGGCTACGATATGCGACATGGGGACGTCTCGAGTTCAATGGGAGGCATAGTACAGACAATGTTGACCGCACACGGCCGTCGTGTCACTTTGTAACGTTTGCGTATTCCATGTCCAACGGCGTGTCGTCTTGGTCAACCATCGCGTGATGACGGGTGACAACGGATGTAAGCCGTACGAATCGAAATACTCTCCGTGACCCTCACGATCAAAGAACACGGCCACCCAATGTTCACCGGGTCGATCACACGGGTAAGTATTCAAGATATTCCCGACGGGTGGATGTGGGTGGGGTGGTTTATGATTCTGGGGAAACACGCCTTGAAACACGTGCGACGTCCGGGCGTCTTCGTCCAACACCCACTGAAGTTGCGTGGTGTTCATCGTGTGTGTTCTCTTCTCTGTCTTGGGTGTTTGTGTGGTTGTGGTTTAGGTCTGAAAGTCACACAGGATCTGGCGGTTACGATATACTTCAATCACCTTGTCGAATTCCGCGTAACAAAGCACATTGATTGTCTTTGGGAGCGGGTTCAGAACTTCATCTCCAAGCGGAGGTCGCCTTTCTGAATGGGGATAAACTCAGCGTCAATGCGTAAGTTGGAGGACAGGTCGAAACAAAACAAGGTGTAGCCGCCTTGCAGCTCGTGGCGGGAGATGTCGTTCCCGTCGACCCGGTAGGCTATCCCTACACCTGTGAACAAGTTGGAGTACGACCGCACGTACAAGTTGTCGTTGAAACGGGGTGTGAGGGGCTGTGATGGAATTTGCCGGCCGTTCATGTGTAGCGCCAGGTAGTTCAAGTCCATGTGTTGAAATTGAAAGGGGTTTTCGCTATAAGTACCGTCGAAGGCTGTGTTGTCGACTATGCCGAGAATGAGGCGTTTCGGTAGCACATCCAGGAACAAATTTTGTTCGTTGACGGCTGTTTGGCCTTGGGGAACGGCGAAGTACTTGGTGAGCACGACCGAGCATGTCGATCGACCGACTTTTGCCCGTGTGTCTCATGCGGTGGACAAACCCTGGGCTCTCACTGTCGTTGTTTTTTAACTTTCCCGCCTTGTCTTTGTACCAGAGGGCTGTGGTTAGTTGGGAGTCTTTCGCATCGCGGCCGTAAGACAGTAAGGTTTCCATGTAAGCCGGGTAATGTACATATTGGTGGAGGCACTGCCTTACTTATCGTTTAAGCTGACATCGGCATGCTGCCATAGATTGTGTAGCCACAGGTTCGTGGGGGCGAATTGATCCTCCTCCCCCAACTCCGTCCTTTCTCCCTTGGTGATTTTCGCTTTCACGTACAACAAGGTGTTGGTAAAATCCAGGTGCGTGTCAGTGTCCGCGTTGGTAATGCGGAACTCCACAGGACCGCCATCGCTAATGCTAGCCACGGGGTTGTACGTTTCACACCAATTCGTCACCACACTGCCCTGGGTCGGTCGCAGAGCCCACAAATCAAACTCACTGTCCATCCCATCACACGTCGGCGGTTGTACAAACGGCAAGCTGTTTTAGTTGAAGCTATCGGGTTGAATCCGTCAGGGTGGTAACGTCGAAGGCCGCGTTCGACTGACGCCGGAACGTGTTGACCGACCTTTTATACCCTGCCGAGCCCGAGATGTTGGGCGGCTTCCGTCGCACGGCATTTCGTGGCCAGTTTGACGGGAACACCCTGGACCACATCCTGTACGGCGTTCAGACCACTCTTCAACACCTGTCGACCGATCGCATTGGCTCCTTACAAGGCTAGATGTTTGACCAGTTTGAACACACTGCTTAAGATATTTCCCAGTCCATGCCCCCGCTGGTGGAAACCTCCTCTGAATACGTTTAACCCACCGCCACCGGCTACTTGCGTGTAGTAGTTGAGGTAGACTAGTTGTCGAGATGTCATCGTGTTACGTGAAATGAGCCACCCGTTTCCGTCGAAAGTGTAGTGTCACGATCAACTTACCGCGGGAGAATGGGACCAAACGCCCGTAATCGTCTCTTATAACGATTTCCACCATGGTGAACTCTTTCTTCTGCACGGGGAGGTATTAAATATGTTGAAATTCACGACTCACTTGGACTCCGTTGTTGCGATGATCGATGCTCACCGTCCGCAACAGAGGGGCGAGGGTATCGCCGACCACACAAGACTTTATCACGTCGCAGTACAGGTACAACGCTTGAAGCCCGGTATCGAGCTCATCCGCTCGATTGGGTACCTCTTCGTACGGTTCATGACTCGGTGTGGTGACGAGATAGTCGAACTCCATCCCCATCAACCGCTGCAGTCGCGGACTTAAGCCAAACTGAGCCTTCTTGTGGAAAGGGATTTGAAACACCCGACGTTCTTCCTGAAAGTCGAAGGTCAAGGCGTCTTTGATGTCGTGCAGCGTGGAGAGATGCGTGTTTCAACAACTTGTCCAAGGCCTTGGCCAGCGCCTTGGGTGATGTGTAGTACCCCGAAAGTAGCGTGAGTCGGTGCATAGGTTCCTGGGATCGATATTGGAGCTGAATGATGTCGATGTACACTTCGCCGGGCTGAACGTTAAACCTGGTGTGGGGGTACTGGACATTCACTAAGCCGCATTCCCACTCCCACGTCAAAAGAATGGCCAATGGCGCAGAAACGTCTGAATATACCTATTACTTTTGACGGCAGCAAGGGCATCTAGGTTTAGTTTTACACAATGATACCTCCCAGTAAGCCGGCGGATGTGTTAAAGATTCCAGGCGAGTTTTATTTTGGTTGATTTGTTGTTATATTTAGATTGTGGGAAGTACTGCTAAAGCTCCTGTCCTATCTTTGCGTTTACATACGGTAATCAGTGACGAAGCCGGCCACGGATAGGCTCTCTTTACTAACTAGATACAAGTGTCTGTGCATGGTTGGATGAGCCAGTGATGGTTGGTTGGTTGATTGATTGATTGGTGTTATTACGCCGTGCTTAAGGATATTTCACTATATGACGGCGGTGTATTCCAACAATAATTTACACTATAGCACAACCAAAATGTGAAGCGTTTCCATTATTTTGGAACTTGAAAAGTTAATTTCCCTTCAGTGCTAAGTAAAGACAGGATTGCCGCTCTTCACACAAACTGCCCGTAGGGATCGAATTTTTTAATAATCTCAACTAATGTTACATTGTATACATGTCTCACTCTGTTTGTGTAGTCAATTAAAACATAGGCCAACGTGTACATCAAATCCTGTGTAATAAATATTGTTGTTTGTAAACGGGTAAAAGTTCCTTTTGATATTTCTGTTTTAAGTAAATTGTTTCAAGTAAATGTAATATTTTGAAAAAAATATATTTACTTACAATAATACATGTATAAGTTATTGTTCTTGCTGTGCAAGTTCAGCAAGATGTATAGTATATAGGTCGTATGATTTCTTAAACTATAAGGCAAGGAACAACTTAGTATGGATAACAACTTCTTGATTTATTTCAAGACAACATTTCTATCTCATTCCAGAGATCTTTTTCAAGTATAAAACTTAATCATGCAACACCTTAAACTATAGCCATCTGTGTCCTGTTGCTCACAACCATGCAAGATTTGCAATAATAATATAGCGGATCTGCTCTAGGATAAAGATCACTATCTAAACATTTTGAATATGCAATAATTAAAAAATCGCAAATTTGGAGCTGAGAGGGGGTTAGAGTTTCCTTAATAAAAAAAAACATATTTAAAACGGCGAAAAATTAATTCATCAAAAAGTCTTTAAATTAATTTACTATTTTAATAAAAGTTATATCTTGTCATACCCACTAGCTATATCCCGACACCCAATGTGAAATAATGCACTCGGGTGTGACGTAACGCAACCCTGTGATTTGTAAACTGATATTCCTACGCATCAATTGAGATGTGTAACTGATACATGTATACATCTATACACATATGCTCTACTTTCCCAAGTTAAATATGGCGGTATATTGGGAGCTATTTGAAATAAATGCGCTATTTCTAACCGCCTGATTTATGTTTAACACAGTGCTCGGGAATATTTCGCTTATATGATGGCTGTATTCCAACAGTAATTGATATCAGCACAACCGAAGAATGCGAACTGCAGTGTAAACAGCAGCGGTACGCTCCAACCAAGCTTATTGCTGACTATTGGAAGTCGAGAAATAAACTTCTGTGGATAAGTTATACTTTAGGTCAAAGTAAGATCAAACTGCTAAACTTTTCTAATAATTATTGGATCTTCAACTAACTGATATATTTTTTTTATCCGAAGAACAAAAACAAGATTGGAAAAGCTTCGTCTCGGCCTTTACGCATTGTAACAATGCTACTAGACACGACCGCCTACTCTCCTTTCTTTCTGATGTTTGGTAGGCAACCTGTTGCAACCAGTAGTGTAGCAATTACCGATAATGTAGAACTTAACCGGTTGTGTAGCACAAATCAACCGGTAATGTAGAATTAACCGGTGGTGTAGAAAAAAACTGACCGGTAGTGTAGAAATTCGGTCCACCGATATAGTGTAGCACAAAATCAACCAGTTTTGTAGAAACTGAACGTCTAACCAGAAGTGTAGAATAAAACTCAACCAGTAGTGTAGAAACACCAATTTCCTACGATTCTCGGGTACATTAGGGGAAAAGTACAAATTAACAGATGATGATTTGTTATTTAGTTAGATGTTACTCGGTAGAAACTCTTTTAAACTCGCTATCAACATTATTGCATGCAAATCTGTCCCCCTTGTCGTGCAAATCAGAAAGCAAATTAATCAGGTAAGGTTATTGTATAGGTTTTTAAATTCTTTTTTAGAAAAAGCTTACTTTGTAGCACATCATTTAAATGTATTGAGTAGACCGTGATAAGTTTATTAACATACCTAACATATATCAAGTATTTAACACGTGATATACAAAGGAATTTTACACGTCTTTAACAATTCAATTCAATTCAAATTTATTCACCACATTACAGTTCACAATACATGTCATGTGAATAAAGAATTCATCACAGTAACTGTTGTGGGTTAAAACCGTTTCCAGATTTATAGTTAACAGATAATTAGGTGGACAAGGTTTAAGGATCCACAGGTCAATGAAGATTGTATCTTAATCCGGGTTTAAATAGATGCCCTACATGGTCAATGAAGATTGTATCTTAATCCGG
>JAQQZZ010040891.1:0-10401 GCA_030265115.1 Mopalia vespertina | reverse complement strand
GTGGTGTCGAGGGTGGTTTCCTTCACCCATTGGGCTGACACGTCGTCATATAAGTGAAATACCCTTGAGTACGACGTAAAACCCCAATCAAACAAACATGTATGTACATCTAGAATCGGATAAATTTTACTATTGAAAACCCAAACATAGATCTGTTAATATGTATAATTGTAAGAGACTACAGCCGTGGTTCAGCAGTAAGCTCATCGGACTACTGATCCTCCTTCTTTGTTTCGCTCACAGAATCGAGTATGCTTGCCGACCTTGGGTATATGAGGAGTTACACAAGGGGACTCTAGCAATAGTGGGTGGTTTTTACGAGGTTTCCTCCCTGTTTTCCACAGTTATGAGGCAAGGAACAGTGTGAAGTGGAAAATCCATTGTCATATAAGTGAAATACCCTTGAGTACGACGTTAAACCCCAATCAAACAAACAACAAACAAACAAATCCTCTCAGTTTTACAGGGTATTTAAGTAGAGAAAAATGAGAAATGGATAATCTGCCATTATATAATTGAAATACGCTTGTGTATTATGATAAACCCTACTCAAACAAACATTCTAATTGTAAGTACATGTAACTCTTACATAATACTTTTAGTCATACTGTGTGGTGTATTTATAGTGTCCAGTTATATGGATTGCTGCAATTCTTTGGGTTACGTTCACGACATCAAACACATCATTCAGGGAAACCGCGGAGGCTATTTATATTAATTGTGCCAGAATTGCTTTCATGCTATTGAACAAAGTGCTAAGTCTTGTACATTCAAACACATATTTATGTACTTGTCAATCAATCTTGAATAAGTTTTAGACACAAATTTAACCACAGTAAACTGTTATCCATGTATGTCTTGCCTGCAGAGGTGAGTCCCTTCGTCCATTGTGCTGAAATAAGGAGTTAACCTCAAGGAAAGAAGATAATGTTAAACAGTTCTGATGAAAATCACTCAAGGACTACCCTTGATCAATAAAATGTACATGACTCGGGGCTAAGAGGCAATATGAAGCCGATCTGTACATGTATGTGATGTCTTTGTATAACGTCCTCGTTTGTTGAGGGTGGTTTTCTATACCCATTGGGCTGGCATATGCTGTCATTGGAGTGAAGTATCCTTAAGTATGGCTTTAAACCCCAATCAAACAAACAAACCTTAGTACATGTAAGGCTATGTTAATGATTTTATTACTCTACTAGTGTGATGTATAAGGAACAGACTATTCACTAACACTATACCACGATAACCTGGATCTACATTGTTTGTAAATGTCAAAGACAACTGACTGATTAGAGACATCTTTAAAGACATACTGCCTGCCAGAGAGTGTTAATCCTAAAGTTCATGGGGTCATAAATATGTGTTGCATACTGCAGAATTTGCATTATAAATTGTTTTCTCACTTATAAGGCCTTGGCTTAGTAGTTAGTGTCTCTGCCTACCAATCCTACGTTGATGTATCATCTACGGGTTCGAGTCCGTCCGATGACCATCAGGTATTGGAGTCCCACGATGTGGCTAGCAATCGCATGGGTGATTTTTACGAGGTTTCCTCAAGGTTTGCCACCATATTTAAGCAAGGAACGGTGTGAAATGGACAATCCTTCATATAAATAAAATACCCTTGAGACAGACGTTAAACCCTAATCAAACAAACAAATCTCATTTCAACTTTAATAGTGGACCATTGGCAGAGACCTTATTGTTGCCCTGGTGTCATCATATTTGCGTCTTGTGATTGTCCTGTCTGGTTGACAGAGGTAGTTTCATTTAGTTTACCCATATGATTGGGCTGACACACTGTCGTTTGAATTAAATAACCCTATTAAAGTAAGGTGCTAAATCCCAATCAAACAGTAATACATAAATACTTCCAAGATGAATTATTGACATATAAATTATTCGTCTGAGTTACATGTAGATTGTGTGGACTGGTTACTGTCAATCAACTGAAATTCATTGATGAATAATTGGTTACTTTTTGTAAGTTGTGATAGTATTTAAGCACAGCATGTAAACAAAGTTGTTGTTTGAGAAATCTTGAAAAAAGTGTCCTTGGTTACCCAAAAACAATTTTCAATTTCTTTAAATACCTTCCAAAGTATTAGTTTTTTGACCAAAATTTTAAGTCATTTAGTTTCAATTTACAGTGTGGTTTGATTTTACTCTCTTGTTTTTCACAAATTTGAAATTGACAACTTTGAATTTTATTGTGCTTTAATCTACATGCATATCATTGAACTCTACTGTGCTTTTATACACAATGTTAGATTTTGCTCTTAAATTTTCTAACAACTAACAACATCTTACATAAAACAGCACTGACCAGGATTTTTCTTTCATCATCAGGTGTACGTTTAGACAGAGTACGAGGAGGCCGACAGAAATATAAACGTAGTCCAGATTCCCAGGTTATTGTTGTCCATCAACAGTTACATCATTCTCGTCAACAAAACCACAACAACAACAACAGTCATCAGTCCTCTCCCAATCATCAAAACCAACAGCAGCATTTACCATATCATCAGATCATCGTGCCCTCTAAAAAGATTTGCACAGAAGGTGAGCAAAAACAAACAAACAAACAAACAAAGCCCTTGGTGGCCGTCATTTGACTGATGTTGTATTGGTCAAAAACATCTAGCTGACAGATGGCAAGCTTTGTTCCTGGGATTTCCTTTACGTTCAGCCAGTTTTACATAAAGTCTTTGCATGACACGTTAATTACTTTAGTTCCTAGAGTTTTAGGTCCAGAGTGCATAGCTGTAACAATTTCAACTTTATAGACTTGGGCTTTCTTCAGGACAATTACAGCGTTTTCTTAAATTTAACTTCTCAATTTAATTGATTCTAAATGTATAGCTTATGTTGGAATTTGTTGTGGCATGTGCTTAGCCCATAACGGTCACAAGATTGCTAGTTTGATTTTCTACTGACAAATGGTCATGTTGTTTGATTTCAGAGAACAAGCTTGTATCATCATTGTTATCAGTGGAAGCTCAGTTAGATAGATTGTTGGCTTTACCGGACCCTTCCATGCCAGACGATGAGGTGAAATTTATGTCCATTATGTCTGATCTGGCGGACAGAGAACTTGTTCTGACTATCAGCTGGGCAAAACAAGTACCAGGTCAGTCCCCTCAAAGCTACTGCTTGCTGCGTAAAAAAAAAATATGGCTTGGTATTTTTTTAGTTAGCAAATCTATCCTGAATATCTTTCATAGCTAATATCAATATGTTCTAGCCTGTTCACAATAAAAACATGTCCATGATAACCATAGTTGAACCTCAGTTGACATTTTTTAAATGCATTGTTGGAGAGTTAATAATTTTTACTACAAATAATGTGGGTTTATATTACTAAATGTACATTCTATTGTGGTTTTCCCTTTTTTCCAACTGTTGCCAGGTAAATAAATTGTTCAATACATTTGCTTCTGGTTAATAAAGAAAATGTTTTATTTTGATTAATCAGGTTTTGTAAACTTGTCTTTGAGTGACCAAATGAACTTGTTACAACACTCCTGGCTGGACATTCTGTGTTTTAATCAGTCCTATCGCTCCACCCCATACAATGGTCAATTGGTGATAGCTGAAGACTTCAAAATCTCTGAGGAAAAGGCGACTATATTTAAGAGTCCTGTAGATTTAGATAATCTCAGTCGAAAACTTGCCAAGAAAATTACACTTCTTGGGGTCACTACTGAGGAATATGTCCTGATAAAAGCACTGGTCTTGTATAATCCAGGTAAGTTCTAAACTTCTCCATAGCTCAAAGATTTAGTGTTGAAAGTTATGTTTTGTGAACAGAAAGCCATCACGCTGCAGAAGCAATATTTTAATCCCTGATTATTAAGTAGGTGGTAAATGTAATTTTAAAGGTTTTGAAATATAAGTTAATAAAGAATTATGAATTATTTTTTTTGGAAATTTGATAACTGGGTTTCTCAAAACCAACATTCAGCATTGTTGGTTTTACAAAATTCCTTTTCACATGTGGTTGTTCAACCATACACAACTAAGTGATATGTGATTGGTAAAGTAGTCCGTGCATTGCTTATTTTCAGACATGTGTTTTGTGTGTAATTTGATATCTGATTGGTCAAGTGATCTGTGCATTGTTAGCGTCGACAATATGCAATACCTTCTGTAACCGGACTTGAATTTTATTTAAAAAATTGTTACAGTGTATGTTCATGGAACTTTATCCTTTGTTTGATTATATTTGGTTATAGTTTTGTGTTTTGTTTTTGTTTTACAGATGCTAACATTGACAATGAAGAGGCCGTCTACCAGTCGCGTGACAAAGTACAAGACTGTCTGATAGACTACGTCAAGAGACGGAGTGGTGGTAACATGCGACGAGTCGGTAATATTCTACTGTTGCTCCCTATTCTCACACAAATCAAATTACTGGCAAAGAAATACTGGTTCGATGTGAAGAAGGATGGCCGCGTGCCAATGCACAAGCTCTTTCTGGAAATGTTGGAAGCTGATTCCTGATAGTCCTGTGTGTATTGACCTTTAACCTCCAGGACATCTTCCTGCTGGGGTGGAGAATTCAAGCATAAATTACTCAAACCAAATTGACAATATCATGACCCGGTGGCTACTTAGTACATTCATCTTGGCCCATATGACAACAGATCGGTGGTCATGTAGCCTGCTACATGTGTAGTATTGAAAAGCTATGTTTTTCTGTATGGATAATGTACAGCATAATTCCAGGAAGGAACCATGTGAATATGTATTCTCTTGTCACTACAGTCTTTCACTCAGCAATGAGTTATGTGTAGACAGAGCATCCAGTGAGCGTATTCACCAGAACATGGTTCATTTCTCGTTTTGTATGGCAGAGTGGATACAACATCAAGCCATGCATCTTGTTTTGTCAGGCAGCAGACATTTTAATCTAAGTTTGCATAAAACCCATTAGGATATTGCTTTACATAGTGTGTGAATTAGAGGTGTGAAGTTGTGTTGTAAGAGACATGACAGTTTCTGAGTGATTTCTGGGCTGTGTAACTGATGGACAGTGTGTTGAACAGGCACGTAGCTCCAGGCAATGTGTGGGCTGATGTAGGATAGAGAAACAATTCACTCCAGATGGACTATCAGTAGTGAAAATAGTCGGAGATGGAGGAAGAATTTCTGTTTCTCCTAGTGTGTGAAGCCAGCATAAGCTGCTAACTATACAAATAATTGTTATACTCTCCGATTCCCCTCTATTAACTTTGAGGGGTTATCAGGAAGTGTTCTCATGGGGGGGGCCATGAGCAGGTATAATTGTGAGTTGACGTTTGTACACTGCACAGATATCAGAATTCTCCTGCCAATCTATGCCACTTAATTTATGGCATACATGTAATTTTATCTTAAATAGTGCTATTTAGCCAAGGCTATGTAATGTAGAAATCAATCAGGTTGCATAAAATGTAAAGATAGATATTTTAGAATATCTTTATTTAGATATGGGTTAATATTGTTACATAATATATTTACACTAGTGGGTGTTCAATTCCAATGAGGAACTTCAAAGTGTGATGTCACTGACTGTGTGATAATGAAACTTTGTAAGGTTTCTGACTTGTTACCTGGCCTGTTAAAGGTGTGTTATTGTTGCTGATATACCTATCAGTGTTTGTTATTGTTTGTTATCCCAGATATTTGAGGAGGTTATAACTCCTGCTATACCATGCAAAGTGAGGCATCTGCTCTCCACTCTGTGCTCAACACTTATTACCTACTCATTTTAGCTAGGTTATTTTTGCTAACTATTTGAAGGTTTTTAGTGAGATGTTATACCTGTGTGGAGTGCTATAAGCCTGTATTATTATAACTATCCCACTGTGTGATATCATTATACCATACTGGTACTTCATATGCATCCCATTTTTGAACCCCATTCCCCTTATTCCTTCATTTTGTGTGAGCTTCTTTTGTTAAGAAGTGATTTCACAGTGATTAACTAGTCTACATATTCAGATTAAATCAGTATCAGGTAATGCTGGTGCTAGTCAGACACTATACACCTAGATGAACAGGTAGATCAACCTCTATTCTAAAGAGCTCTTATTATAATGATTAAATTGTTTTTAATCAACTGGAACTGCTACATAACACGACATTTAGTTGATGGTACAAAGTGGTGAAAATATGTATGTATTGTAGTACCTTGCTTCTGATGGGGTTCTAAATACTTACATGTAAACTGTATGTGAAAGTCCTGTACATGTGGATTTTTCTTATTTTATTTTTCTTGTTGAATTGAAGTAAACTTGTTGTTTCAAACAAATTCTCCTGAAAGTGCATTTATTCTGATTCTTGCCACTGCGGACAACTGTTGTATGAAGTGCTCCCAATCATTTATTGTATTATTACCTCTCCTGTACTTTATAACTTGTCTTTTGAGATGGCTACTAAAGGAACCGGATATGCTTTTGGTGTCCTGAACTCAATATCCAAAAAATGGCACCCAGTTTTGAATACCATCGTCATGAGGGTGGTTTTAATCACCCACTGACTGGACTGACACATGGGCCAACCTTAAGTTCCTATATATTAAGTTCCTATATACATGTACATTGTAAATAGTACAGCCACAAACAAATTATTGATTCTAGATGCATCAATTAAACAAATAAACTGGTATTTTGAGGAATAGTAGTAACATTAGTTTTACATCAAATTTTTTATTTACAAACTTACTGATACAGGTAATTTCAAGCTCTGCTAGGATTTTATTCAGAAATGTTTACTAGTTTTAATTTTTTAATCCTTTATAAAGAAGTCCTATTGTACTGCACGTATTATCAAGATTTGTTTTTAAATTGTGTTCTTTTTTGTTTTTTTTTTAAAGTTTCATGGCCCATAGTATATTGATGTTCCTGTGTTTTAGTTTACCTGTCCCAATGTACAGAAAATTAAAGTTTTTATGTTTGAAATTCACCTGAAGTGGCGATTAAAGATAATTCCGTTTTAATTATCCCGATAGGAAAAAATTGTCCCATGCATACATGTACTAAACATATGCTGCTTTCTTTTGGTGTCTGACTGGATCTGTTGATTGCTTGTTTTACAGAAAATTGTATTTGAATCTTTTTGAGGTAAAAAAAATTTCAGTAGCGTAAGCGTACATTACAAAAAGCCTGATGGTCCCGTGGTGATACAGGGGTAGTTTATCTGATGGTCCCGTGGTGATACAGGGGTAGTTTATCTGATGGTCCCGTGGTGACACAGGGGTAGTTTATCTGATGGTCCCGTGGTGACACAGGGGTAGCTTATCTGACGGTCCCGTGGTGTTACAGGGGTAGTTTATCTGATGGTCCCGTGGTGTTACAGGGGTAGTTTATCTGATGGTCCCGTGGTGTTACAGGGGTAGTTTATCTGATGGTCCTCTGGTGTTACAGGGGTAGTTTATCTGATGGTCCCGTGGTGATACAGGGGTAGTTTATCTGATGGTCCTCTGGTGTTACAGAGGTAGTTTATCTGACTTAGTGTCAGAGTAAGCTTATACATTGGAATAGAATATGCATTTAGTCTATAAGAAGTACAAAGAAAAAAAATGTGCCATTGCCAAATAAATGGCTGTAATAATTTTTGTTGCTACAGTTGTTGTTGCAAACAGTTGTAGATTATAGCAGAGATGTTGATGCTTTTTATTATGGGTGAATGTTTGTTTGTTCACTCTGATTGTACTGATTGAAAAGGCATGTGAACAAAACAACATATGCACCTGTTTTATAATAATACATATATCAATGTTTGGGTTTTTTCATTTATTTTAATTTCATTTTGATTTGTGCCCCGGTTGTGTGATAAATATATAAATATGTGACTTGCCCTATGTCTACACAATTTATAACAAACAGAAGATGTGTTAAGGTTATCAGGAACTTATGATTATTAATTATATTACTCCAGTCAGTGTTTTATCCAAGAGCTTCTGTTTTTAAGTGATTAAAGGTGAATTGAGCTGATCGATAAAGGAAAGCACTAGAATAGAATGAGACATATAAAGAAATGAAAACAAAACCGAAATATGATTTAGAGTTTTAAATAGTTTCTGAATGGCCTGCTCTTTAGAGTTGTGTACAAATAGTTTAAAAGTTTTCTCCATATTCTTTATAAAACATTTGGAACTACATGTATATTGCCTCCTGTATCTGGAGTAGGATCTTGAGAGTGTATGCTTATCCTTTCAACATCCCCACCGCCTCGTTTTCTCCAACGTCCTCTCCCAAACCCCAACTATCCTCCCCCAATACTCTGGTTTGTGTGTGGGTTGTTATGCAAACAGCCATCTTTTCGATTGCTTACAATTCCTATCATCCAGTTTTCTTTTACAGTAATGCTGTCCAATGATCTGTAATTGGCATTGAAAAATATCAGATAAATAAAAAAATAGTAAATCTGGTTTTGTTAAGAATATCCGAGTACAAATTACATGTAGCTGTCACATTTTTATTAAAACACAGTATTAGTAGCAAACTAATTGTATACAACATTACCATCACCTGTGCTAACAATAAGGAACTTGATTTACAATTTTACCCTGTTTTGTAGAAGTACCTGTGGTGGTCTTCACTTTTTAGTCCAGATTATCTTTTACATCGTAATTTCTGTCATTTTTTTAATTTTTTCTTTAGACGCATGTAGCCAGTGAGTCAGAGTGTATTGTTACTGTTGACTATAATAATTATGTGGAACTTTTAGGTTTTCAGAACTATGCAATTTATTTGAATACAGCTAATAATATTAAAACTAGTGTGTACTAAAGTACAAAACTCAGCATTGTGTTTAACTGTAAGATGAGTAATAGATGTATGTTAATACAACCCTTTGGATTTTATAATAGTCCCTAACTTACATTCCCTTATTTTGACTATCCAACAAACCTGTCCTCTTTCCCCTGGGTTGTGGTTTGGGATAGTCCTGTGCCCAGCTGCTCTCCCACCAAAATGTCCACTCATCGGATGTGGCACTCTGTGAAGATGCACACTTTCTATTAATTCACTATGTATAGAGTATTGGAATTTTCTTTGTTTTTTGTCAATATTTGTTCGCAGTGATGTTAGGGTGATTTCCTTTACCCGTTGACCCTTTGACTAATGAAGGACAGTATTAATGAAGTATATTTATCAAGTCAACTATGAATGAACATTAATTTTTTAACATAGCATTTTTAATAGAACACTTCATATTATGCTTGTGTTGCCGTTTACTCTTTGGAAGAACACCGCGGCATATAAGTGAAATACAATTAAGCACAGAGTTTAGCAGAAATCAATGAATCCTTCCTTCATCAGCTGGCTACTTTGGGTGTCTCACAAGCTGGAGTACATGTACGATGTAAAAGCCCCGATTAAAGAAAACATGCTACATTATTTAAATACAGAACTCAAATTTTCACTTGAAATGAAATTTGACCACCAATTACCCCTCCCCTCTCCCCTTCCGAGGTGATCTCGATCAGATAATCAACGTTAGTTGTGATTTAACACTTCACATTCCATATGATTGTTAGTTGATTACTTAATTTATTAGATTAATTCATTAATTTTTGTTAAATGATTATCAGTTTTAACATAATTTTATGCAAATCGAAAGGAGGTTTCAGCTATTCTCTAAATATCTCTTCTTAAACATTGAAGATTGATAAAATACTTTTGTTTCCATTTGTTGTTGAGTATTTGGTATTTTTAGGTACTTGTGTACACATCATAAATTCACAATTGTGTTTTTCAAAGATATCCTTTTCTCCTATCAATACAAGTTCATTACATTCTTATGAAATTTACAACCATTTCATGATAGCATTTAGCTTTTCAATAATCAGAATTGGTTTCTAAATGACCTACATAATCTGTGTCAACTGACTTATGTTCCATTTTTTAAAATCCATTTGCTTGCTGTGTTTAAGATTGATTTCTGTTTGTGCTTGAAAAGAGTGTCCTAATGTATATTAGTTACAGGAAAGCTAAAAACCTAATTTACTGCCAAACGTTTTCTGTGTGCTTGTAAATACTCTGTAATACTCAGTGTGTTTATTGAGTTTTGCCTGGACTATGAATGAATTCTTTATTTCTTATAAAAGCTTATAACACAGTCCTATCTCTGAACTAGTGTTTATATTGGCAGATGTTTGTTTGTATGAGCTATTATTAGATCAATAAAAGCTGATGGTTGAATAAATACTTTGTTTCTTCTTTTTACTCTAGTCCTAGTCAAATATAATCTTGGTCAAACATTATTTGTTATGAATGCCTGTTGTCAGCTTCTTTTGGGTTATTGAAGCGGATGGAACTACGAGATGACCATTTTTTAAAAGAGGGGATAACAAAAAATACACATGCATGTATACAGAAAGCGCTAACACAATTACCAAGGTTGGTTAAG
>JAQQZZ010040880.1:0-10402 GCA_030265115.1 Mopalia vespertina | reverse complement strand
CACCTGATGACGATACAGGCATATGTATGGAAACGTTGTGTTCTATCACAAAACAAGAAGTGGTTATCCAGAAATTCACAATCATATATAGCTCTGTTTGTAAGAGGGCTGAGAATATACTTTGATGGAGAAGACTAAACACGGACTATCCACTTTAATTGTTCAACATGTTTGCCTGTGATCGACTATATACGATGACTTGTCTAAGCGTGTCCATCGTTTCTTTAGTAAATGTACGAGGTCTTTAACCTCCTGGTATGGAGGTTGAGATGCTGAAAGGTAGATTTGTTGTGCAGTTGTTTTCCGCATTCAACAGAAAAAAAATCGATGGTAGCTAGACTTTTTCACCTAGAGCCACTATTATTTAAGGTTATTTACAGGTGTATGACGTAAGTTGATTGAGGAAATTTAAAAAAGCCCAGTGGAGGCACTTCCAACTAATGAAGTTTCGCTGTGGCGTTTTATGCATAGAATACGGAAATAGGAATCGGATGCATGCCGTCTAGCTCATGGAAGGGAAAAATGAGAAAACAAAAGGATTGGCTGAACAGGGTTTACTTTTAAACATCCAATCTAAATCTTGTATTAGTTGTTTCTAGTCTTAATCTACATACATACAAACTGATTGGTAACCGACAAAGTTGTTTTTCGGACAGCCCATTAAACGGCCGAAGCCTTAGATACGACAAAAACAACTACAGTCTGGAACATCCCAAATGGCATTACTTTATTTACCCTGTTCGCAGTTACCATTTTCTTCCAATCCTTGAGACTCTCAGCGACGTAAGTCAGCGGATAAAACAAAAGGATTTGTATAATTAGCCGCTGATCAGTCATCGTATAGGATAAAGTTGTAAACTATATTGTATTACGAAGCGGGCCTTTTACCGACAGAAATAACACAGTATATGCAGTAAACCCAAAAGTATACACAACTCATAAATTATAAAGCGAACATCGCAGGGTGCGAAGCTCATATTGTCTGGGGCTCTCCTTTGGCTAATTAGATTCCACAATAACCCGATTTGTCCACGTAGCCAACCAGTATAAATACCAAAGCTCCTTATTGTATTATACTTATTGCATCAATTTTCTGCTGTACAACGGTTGTTCTTATGTTGTCAAACGGATGATATAACATCAATTATACTGAGTGCAGCTACAATCAAACAAAAGCAATCTTCAACATTTCTGAACTTGAGACAAAAAGAAATAAAACGATAAGATATAATAAAACACCTTTAACTTAATTTTGTACACAACGGTTTAAGTTTTTATTTGAAATACGGTTTTATTTGCTTTTGAAGGTATTGATACTTAATTCAACAGTATGCACAGGCTTCAAAATAACACCATTTCGTTCCATTGCCTCCGTCTAAACTCCATGTATGATTCACTTTATTCCCAACTGATAAGGAAAGGTACACAGATAAGTATGGTTCAAAGTGATGCTGAATGCACACAGCCCCACTTTGATACCAACATTTCAGACAAAGGAGTTCAACCACTGGTTGTTTATATCCTTCTCGTCATGCGCTCTGAGCCTTTCCATATCAATTTTGTCAATTTGGTTTCATTACGATGAAAAGGTTAGACGATGGAAATGACACAACAAAATGTTTTACTTTTTATGTATAAATATTTCTTGCTTATGAAACTTGAAAAATTGTTTTCTTACTTGCTCACTTTTCGTTATATTTAATACAGTTTTTGTATTTTTGTGTACTGCTGTTGCTGTTGTTGTTTTAATATTATTTTTTATTCTTAGCTTTTAGAATTTTTAAAAATATAATTAAGCAACTAGATCACACTTTTAACCAATGATCAGATCCCCTCCGGGAACATTGGTTACAGCTTCGGTCACTGGTAGCTTCTCTGCTAATAAAGATATTATGTCATCCCTAATGTATTTCACAGGTTCCATGGGATGGTGGTACCTAAAGGCCACATGTCCGCGACGGTTCACCAGAAATTTCTCCCAATTCCAGCGCACATCATTCACCATTGTTGGAGAGTAGTAAAGGCCGGGCCGGAAATAGTCCGATGTTGGTGGACAGAAAAACTGAAACAGGAATTTACAAAAAATATCCTTATATGAGCGCTCGAAATTTATTCCATTCAGTAAGAATAAAAAAATGACAACAAACAGTTAAAACTGATTCGATGGTTGTATACTCTGCAGACCGCAGTAACACTGATGATTGTATCCGTCGTAATGAAATAACTATTTGACGTGGTACTCTGGCACCGTACATGTAAAAGCCAAACAATTTAACTTTTAAATGTATAATTGTGTTATGCAAGTTATAATCTTTATACACACTTATCTGGTGTGACAAAATGCACGTTTCATGGTAATTACTATTTGAAATAGACAACCAATTAGTTGATGTGAAAAAAGAAATATGAACGTTTCATTTTGTTGCCTTGATTGGCGCTTCAGTCCGTAAGCACTGTAACAGAGAAATAGCTATCCAAATGATGGAACTAGAACCCTAAAATTTGCACGGATTCTCGCAATCACCAAACTGACATTTTTAAAAGTTGACAATGATTTGAAGCGATGTTGACGAATGTTCGTGACGTATGATACTGAAAGCCAACAAGACCTACAGACGGACGTACATAACAATGACAACAATACAACTTGTTCTAATAGTAAAATACGGTCTTGCAAGAAGAATACTTATCTTTGTGTTCTTGTTAATAATCGTTTATTTCATTTCATTCATAACAAACATAAACAAACAAAACTACAATAGTAAACAGTCTACCAAAGCAAAGATACAGTTCATTTGTTCAATATACAGAGCACTACAATCAAAGATGTTGCTGCCTCTATATAAGGGTGTATGTAACAAACGAATTTGGAACTGTCCCCATAACTGAATGTTTATCTGCCAAGGTAAAATGCATTTGGAACTGCCCTCATAACCGAATGCTAAATTACCTAGATAATATTTGTTTGGAACTGTCCCCATAACCGAATGCTTATCTGCCTAGATAACATGTGTTTGGAACTGGTACCATAACCGAATGCTATCTACCCAGATATTATGCGTTTGAACTGTCCCCATAACGGAATGCTAATCTGCCTAGGTAATATAAGCCATTCATATGTTTTTTACATTCTACAAAAACCGAAAGTCACACTTATTTCTTACTTATTGATTTATTTTGTATCAAGACTCACTGGTAAGACCCATTTGACTTTACCTCATTTGCTTTGGAGTTACATAGATCATAATTATATAACTGATAACACGTAGGCCTACCTTTAGGTATGCATAGAGCGGGTGTTCGTTTTCCCCGTTCACATCAACCTTGTCAAACATTGCGAAATTGGGCACGAATCCTGCTCCAGGTCTCACGTATTTCACCCCGTTTAGGATTTCAGTACCGTTCCAACCAGGTTCTTCCTTAAACCGATTATAAAACACAAAATTTGAAGATGGAAAAAGCGAAATGGATAACATATTGTGATGAAATTATTAAGAAGACGTTCTTCTTTCTTCTTAAAAAGAACAAATCAATTTTGCGTTTGAAAAACTTTATGCTTTAGCTGTTTCGGTAACACTTTGTGTGCAACGTTTGACTTACATTGTTGAAGTTGCTTGAAGGAACGCCAAGAACCCTGAACCCCTGGGAGCCAAACTCGGTCTGTAGTGCATTCAAACCGTAGTAATGGGGAGTCAACCCTCAGTATGTCGCCACATTCACTATCAGCATGACGTCACCTGTGTACTCCGTCAAATTTACTTTTTTGGTGTGGAGAATGTCCCACATGCTATAATCATAAACTGAGTTATTGTATGTAGAAGGCTGATTGCAAGAGACTTTTCCTCCTGGGGTGAATTGACTACTGCCCGGGAGATTTACAGTCAGCCATATGGCTGCCATAGACAAGGTCCCTGCTCGAAACCACATTCTGCTTCTCTGCCATGAAGTCTTCCAAATGTACGCTTTTATATACTGTGTAAATGTTTACACACGTTATATGGAAACTTTAAACGCCGTTGTGCAGCATAAAATTAAGTGGAACTTGCGGACAAGGGAAACAAGATTGAAGAAGCTTAATAGAACAAATTGTATCAGTTGATGAACTGCATCTTATAACTGCATCGGGCATGGCTTTCAACCCACCCTGCTATGGCAAGCCGCCTGATTCAGTAAATGTGTTTTTGAATACCGCATGCCACATTTGTTATGTTCTTTATTGGCCGGAAACCCGTCACGTCGCAAAAAACATAACATGACTTCGTATAATTTTCGTCTATGTCGCGTAACAATAGTAATGTTGGCGCGTTTGACATAATATTTGTTCTGCTTACGGTCAAAGTTATTGTCTCTTTGCTTCAGCGAAAGCGTTCTCCGGTAAAGCAGACGGGGACACCGGTATGGTAAAGCTTTGTGTAGCATTACAAGCACAGTTTGACCAAGTTTCGCAAAGGGTTAGAATGTTTCGCTAATATTAACCGCTGATAAAGCCTATCACAAACACCGAGACGAGTACAGGCGGTACAAGAAAACAAGTACTGCAGGATTGAGCACCACACATCAGGATTTGCCATCTGTCCACAATTGATGTCGAAATTTCTCGACCTGATTTTAATAATGACGTTTCATTCTAAAACATGTAACATTTGATTAAATATCCATTGTATATTCTTTGCAATAGACCGGAATCTTTTTCTTGATAATGTGCCTAGCCTATTCTTAAAACGTTATTTTCCTTTGTTTGTTTCCACCGGACGAAAAACGCATCTACTAGATCAAGCCGGTAATTGAAACACTCGTATTTAACTCGTGTGGCCTGCCTTTGATTCATCAGTTGATACGCTCGTTGGACCGTCACCACGTGTGTGATATACCGGTGTGTTAAAGAAGGATCAATTATCCGTTCCAATAGTTTGCATCTGACTCTTAAGGCCAACTTTTTCATTTTGGTATCTTCTGTCTTTCATACTTTTATAATGCTATAGGCCTAAGCCAACCGGATCAATCAATCCGCCAAGGGTTCAAAGTTCATTTTAGCCTGGATACAGATATATTCATGATCCTCTTTTATAAACAAGATTATACCAGTAGTTTATTATATGGAGTTTTCACAAATTAACAAGACCGCGGCTGTCGCTAAGTGGTTATCGTGTCAGCCTACTTCGATGTGCCGTTCACGGGTTTGAGTCCGTCTGTCGACCATCATGTAGCCTGTATTAGGGAGTCAACAATGTGGCTCCGGCAATCGTGGGGATGGGTTTTAGGCAAGGAACAACAGTGTGAAATGGAAAATCCGTTAACATATCAGTGAAATACCCTTGAGTACGACGTTAAACCCTAATCAAACCAAGCACATGTTAGATCGGTGTGCTTGTGGGAGCCTCCTGTGCTCTGGTGTTTTCAGGGCTGATCAATGCGTTTCACACTTTTATGGTGTATTCCACTTGCAAATAAGACACTGTATTATGCCTTGCGTCAGTTAGGGCCTACTTGTTTTGTATCTTGCCAATGACACCGAGGGTCGGTCATTTAACCCGTACAGCTTACAAGTCAGATACGAGTGGAATAACCCTAGGTACGGCGTGAAACCTCAACCAAGTAATGAATCAACACGTGTTTGTGTTTCTCTCGTTATAATGCCCAAACGTATGTGTGGAAATAGGGTTTGCATTGTTTTTTCATCACCAATATAGTGAATAAACGGGGTTAGGGTGCCGTTAACGGTTAAATGTTGTGTTCAAGATTATAATAACATTATAATTTGAACCGTTATAAGAATTAAGATTTCTCATCTTGTACATGACAAACCTGCCAATAGGTAAAATGAGGACGGATGTAACAGCTAACACTTTTGATTTCCAACATGAATTAAAAACGTAACAGCAAAAGTGCAGAGCTGTCTTATGAACCTTGTCCAACAGCATCTCAATACAACAAAATTACTGCAGATGAAACGGTATGATCGGAACACTCTAGCCTATTTTCCTCTAACTGAAAAGCTAAACGAAAGTGACGAAAGCCTAAAATTATTATTTTATTTAAAGCGTCAACTTTGCTTTTTGTTTGTGAAACAAGCACCTGCCGTGGGAATGTATGCCTGGACTGAACTGTTGACAAGTTTTTCTATGTCATACCAAAGTCTAATATATATATATCTATGAGAAAATGTCAAACACACATGAGATACCTACGTCTCCAGGTGAGGTTGTGGCACAGGTCCAATTACAAGCTCTAGCGGGACTTAAGTTTTAGAGGGCATAATGCTGAAAAAATTGTTTATTATTTGTTTAGTGCTAATAGGTCACTGGTTTTCAATCCGTAACTTGTTGAAAGGAAGAGATAGTTCTTTGTTCTTACAATGGGAATTCCAATTTCTGTTGGTAAACACAATATGTACAGGGTATAGGTATACGAAGAAGTTAACTGTTATTCATTAGGGTAAGGGACGTAGCAGATCAATTTTATTTGCTATGAATGAAAACGACGTAGGTCTAGCTCCTGAGTCGGTCGAGGTTTAAACCCAAATCGATATTGTAGACCGGAAGAACAATATAAACAGTTATAATATTCCACTTTCTGCTTCAAAACTCCGCCCAAAGTAACATCAATCTGAACAATCGAGATCATGAGTTTTGAAATGGATTTATAGGCTAAGAAAGTGGCTGTTACAAGGAATAACTATTATGTGAGGTTCTTTTCCAAAAAGGCAATAAATGTCAAATACAAACAAACCAAGTTACCTTCTGAAACAACAGCCAAAAATAGGTTCCTATCCTACATGATTTGGGCCCATTTGGGTGTTCACAAAACGATTTATACGCGATGAATTTGAGCCACCAGCTAAGACACGACATGGTTTAATCGTTAGATATTCATCTAATCTCTAAGGTGTGGATTTTCCATATTGACAAAGTTGTCTCACCTTGTCATATATTATTTATAGTGGATATAGTCCACACACTAACATTTTAAATATCATATAAGACTGACCGGTTTCAAGTCTGTACTTGAGATCTACTATGTGCTACGAACGAAACAGATATCTGAAGCTCCATGTTTTCCATGTATAAGTTTAACCAGTTTCCTTCCCGATATTAGTCAACCGAAGTCGTCGAAGCTACATGTTTATCAGGAGTTCATGTTTACTTTTAAAAACGTCATTGGACGAGTGTATCTTGCGAATAATAATACTGCTTGCGTCATTGTCAAAGAACAATTTTTGAGATCCAGAAACAACATATATGATGTTCCGTTCTTTGAAATCTTAACAGACATTAATCCTCCATTAAACCTCCCGCCACATAGCCACTCTGACGGTCCATTAAAAATCCCGCCACATTACCACTCTGATGATTCACTAAACATCCCGCCACATTAGGCTACCTCTCTGATGATCCACTAAAAATCCCGCCACATTACCACTCTTGATGCACTTCATTGGATTGTAGTTCGGCTGGTAGGCCTACATATTTAATGTAAACAAAAATCTCGTACATTTCGCGAACTTCAACGTATACGATTTGACGGACAGGTGACTAGGTTTAGATAATTTATCATGCAAATCTCGTATCCATTCATGATTTCGTCTTACATGAACGAAATGCACACCGGCTCCCTATAAAATGTTACGCCTGCGATTTGAAAAAAGCCCAACAAACGGATAAATCCATTGCTCCAATATTTGAAGCCAAACTAAGCGACAGGAGACGACAGGTAACATTCTTTAACATTGAACCGGGAGGGGAATAAGCTTGTATTTAATAGTAATTTTCGAGATCTGTATTAATAAAACGATTCCAAATTGAAATGAACCCCGAATACCTATCTCCATCTGACACAGAATCAATCAGGAAACACCATATGTCGATAAGCGCAAAGATCTCATTCGGTCTAGATTTTACTGGTCGGAAAAGCACAACCACAATGAACACTTAATGATCACGTAAGCAACAAACCAACAAATCTGGACATTAATGAACATTTGGACACAGCATAGAAGCTGTAGCGCTATTATAGTGTTTCATACAATAATCTCACTTAGACATATTTAAGATGGATAAGACTATATCCTGGCTGCTGTTAAGCATTTGTTTTAACCTTCTGACAAGAAACAAATCAGATCGCATGGTTTCTTAAAAATCTGCTATTCATACCACTGAAAGAAACCGGTTTCTTCAGCATTTCAGCATGTGATCAAGAGGCATTTCTGCAAAAAGTTTGTTACTAGGGTGGTCAGTTGGCTTGAGATTGGAAAAGGTCGAACAATAACATTTCTTGTTACTCCCCTACGACTTCTTGTGATTATATCAAAGTATTGTATTTACAGGCAAAGTTTGAGAATCATAGATAACTAACGTCACAATTCTGGGTTGGTATTTCAAGATGAAACCTACTCAAAAGGCCGCTTTCATTCTAGGAGGGCTATACTGACCCTAATTATACTAAACACTGACTAATTGATGACTTTTGACATGTAAGAAAATAATATGAAACTAATCAATATCATTATAAAATTTTATTAACAAAAGTTAACAATGGAGCATCTATATGAACAGTCAGTATGTATGTCGTCATCATTGAGGTGTTTGGATGAAGTCATTGTTCAAGAACAGTTTAAGATCGGGTACAGATTGAGGTTGAATGCACTAGTTGACCCCAGTCTGACTCTCTCTTAATCAGATTAGATCCCCTATTTGCAACAGTTCGAGATTTAATCGTCATACGTACTGTACTGCGCTGAACAACAACAACAACACTTTGTCTCTATTTTGAAGAGATACATACTAGACTAGTTTTTACTCCCCAATGGAACTATTTTCCGATAACAGCCGCAGATTGTTTATCAAGAAGCATTTGAACAATATATGACCGGAGATCCGCCGGGTTGACAACTGGGTTAAATCGGTAAACTGGAACACCAGTGTGATCCACCAGTAAAGTCTCAAAGTTCCACCAGATGTCACTCACTGCGATCGGTTGATAATATATACTACTCGATCGGAACACTGTATGAGTGGGACCACAGCGTGACTGGGAAGAAAGACAAAAGTATAAATTGGACATAAAATATCAAATATTCAAAAATGTTCTCAAATAACTACTCTTGCGTTACATTTTAGATATTAAAAGTTTTATTAAAAGTAAAAGTCAGCTATACAGATTTACCTAGTATAAATAAAAAATTGCAGCAAACCAACTACATGTACATACTTGTTCCAACGATGAAAATGGTATTGCATACAACGAACTTTTGGTGCATGTGGAAAGGGCAGCCAAATCGTTAATAAGATAATTATTTATGACAAAATGCGAATTGGTAGGCTTCAAAGCCTTGGGGATCCAACCTTGAGGAACGTGTAGAGGCCATGTTCGTTGACCCCATTCACATCTATCTTCTCAAAGAGTTGAAAGTTGGGTATGAATCCTCCTCCGGGTCTCACATATTTCACCCCGTTCAGGATCTCAGTTCCGTTCGCCCCTGGCTCTTGCTTAAACAAAATTCAAAACACAGGTTACAAATGAGACAAGGAACGCAGATAAATAAAGGCGATCACTATACCAAAGTTTCTAACGTAGCAATCGGCACAAAATTTGCTAACCGTTATGTGTTATTGTTACTGCAAAGAACACCATGCTAAAACTTTGACTTGTAAAGCGAAGAATCGGCATTAGTGCAAATTGGAGATATATGACATCAAATTATTGCTGCTGAGGCCCTCGGCCGCGGCTCAATGTTAAAAGTAAGTGTTTCTGTGTTTCATAATGTAGTACTGCTTTTTTCTTACCTTGCCAAACTGGTTACAGGGAAAGCCCAGGACATGAAAACCATCGTGGGCGAACTCTGCTTGTAGTGCATTCAATCCATAATAATGGTGAGTTAAACCTCAGAAAGTGGCCACATTAACAATTAGGACCACATCTCCTCGGTAGACACTCAATGAGATGTTATTCTGTTTGTGAACATCAGCCAAAGTGTAATCATAGATCGTTTTTGATGGGCGGGTCGACTTGTCACAGTTAACCATCTGGCCGACTGTGAGGCCCAAGGCCCCACAGAGGGTCAGTAGAGCTAGAGAGCCACCTTGGCTCTTCATCGCTAAATCCCGAATGTTACCTTAATGCCGTCAAAGGAATTATATCTAACACACGTGTGACGTAGGAGATCATTTATTGCTGTAGGTTTACCTGGCCGACAAATATGTCATTTATTTGGGATCGCCTTCAAGCCTATACAAGGCCATCTGTTTGCTTCCCATGTAATGATAACCTTTGTAGTCTGTGCACGACATGGGCTACTTTTCAGATAACAAAATGGTCGACTGGTTGTTAGTAGTATAGAATGCGTATCTCAGGTCGCATGGATTAGTACATAATAAGGAAGGCTTCAACGTTATTATGTAGTAAT
>JAQQZZ010040869.1:0-10402 GCA_030265115.1 Mopalia vespertina | reverse complement strand
GTTATATATGGCACATGCTGTAACTTTTATGTTAATAAAATTTATGATATAGAACTATCTTGATTTGCTTTCTTAAACTCATTTGTAATGTGTTTTGCAATATGAAATTTGTCTGCCATGAAATCAGTCACTGGGCACTAGAGTGTTAAGCACTGTATGTTCAAATTCAACTACCTGATTTTCTTAAAATTTGGGGCAAATGTCCTACAACATGAGAGGGATATTATCAGCTAGGTTCACTATACGCATATGAATTACACTAACAAGCTTTATACAGACATTAATTAATTTTCATTGTTACCTTTAAAGCAATTTGAATGTAATCCTTTTCATTAGTAGAACAGCTGAGTAAAAAGGCTGCCAAGTATTTTTGGAGCTCTCTTATAGACACATTGACCTTAATATAGCGCTGTAGCAACTTACAAATAACTCCAGGATGCTTGGCATAACTTGAATCGGACATCAGAATAGCTTCATGGCTCACCTTGAAGGTCTTGCACAATACTCATTAAAGCATAACACACGTGTGCTTTACTCAAACACAATTATATTTAACTGCTAGATATTCAGGTCTCCCTTGTTATAGATACATTTTGACTAGGGTTCTCTATCGCAGTCATAGATTGCTCGAATGTTGTGGGATAGTTTCAAAGTGAAACATTGAATAGTTATAGAGATTTGGCCTGGACAAGGAATGTCATATGGCAAACAGCTAATTTGCATAATTAGGTAGAAATTCAACATTGCACATAAGCGTATGGGGAAGACTGTTTTATGCAAGTGGTATGCTACATAGTAACCCGAGCTATAGTCTGGACAAAATATGTCTGACAAATGCACGGACACATGGAAAACGCAATCGCTATATGTCCCCCCTATATATATATTATTATATATATACTATAATTTGTTACATACACAATGTTTGGGATACCTTCCTGTGTTTATAAACCTTGAAAACAATAACATTGGAATTTGAAAAAGCCTGACAAAGTAGATTTTTCAGAAAATTTAAATCCGAACACATTTTATAGCAGAATAAATTTTATTTCTACCAATCAAACTACATACATACAAACATTGACACTGTAACAGAAATGTTTTGGTAAATTCAACTACAAAGGATTTCTGGAAAGCAAATATTGTCATTTCAAAATATTATTTCAGTTAAAAGTAATTAAATAAGAAATAACTTCAACTCTGATTGCAGTGACAAATTACTGGCTTGACATATCAAACTGGCTATTTTTCTGCAGGGTGATAAATTCTGCCCAACAATTACACCTTTTTAAAAATTAATTTTAGATATATTTGTAAAATAAATAAAATTGGATAAAAATTTTCTGAATAAAGTTTTTAAAATTTGAGTTTATTTTTATTTTTGCTTTTAACATAATATGATGAGATTTAATACTGCACATATAATTAATACTAAAGCTTTATGGAATGTCTTTGGACACTATAAGTAATACACTAAAAATTCTAATCTTTATCAAATGTTTTGGCCAAGTAAATAAAAGAATTTTATGTCCTCTTTTACGCCGTGAAATCATGATATTTCACTTCACATGAAGAATTGTGGACATGAGTTTTCAAAACACAGTGAAATTTCAATATTATTATAGTGCTCTCCTACATCGTAGAAGTGAAAACCCACAAGCACAAACTACTGACTGAGTTATTGTTTTCACCTTTCATGATAGTAATGTAATGGTATCTAGACTTGACTGTGCCAAATTGACTTTTTAATATATCTGATACACTTAACTACACTGACTTACATGAGAAAATGTAATAAGATAAAAATGTCAGAAAATAAACTCCACTGTGCATGGAAGACAGGCCTGTACTTTCTAAAGCTTTTATAACACTAATAAAATAAAACAAGAAGAATTATATACAAGTAGAATGCTCCAAGATGATACTGGAGCACATGTACACAATTACATTCAATGAACACAAAATAGGAGACAGTAAACTATGTGATATATATAATTAAACTAATTTGTTCGGAAGATATAAATTATTTAAGATATTTGACATTTTGTAGAGCATGTGTGATACTTACAGTGTGTCAAACTGATCATATGCTGGCAAAAAGACTGAGAAAAATTTAAAGACACTTTCTGGCATGGACTTACTGAGTACAATATACAATTGTAGTAGATTTGAGCAATAAAAACAACTCCCAAATGTTTTTCTGTATCAGAAAAAAATGCCCTAGTTCAGTTATTCGATCAAAAATCCAAATGCCAAACTTGAGAATTAAAAATGTCTTAATAAACAAATCCTTACAGAACGATCATGCTGCCTTGCTTGGCCGTTGTGTATCAAAAATAAAAGTACGATTTACCACACAATGCTAATTCCCATTAGCAGGATTTCTGAAACTGGTTAAGAAATTGGCCACATATACAACACTACTGGCCCATGACAAAAAAACTGTGCTTTATTTAAAAACAACCACAGCAACAACATGGCTACACAAACTAAACTAAAAGCACAACCAAGGGGAATAACTCTTTGAGTTAGGATAAGCTTCCTACTGCCATATGTATTTACCCAGGAATCTTCTCAGACAATTAAAACAAATTGCACGAAATATGAAGCACTTGCTTGCCTAGAGTGCCTGTAAGCCCCTCTAAACCAGTTATCAACTTATCATCCCAGCAAGAGACAATATACAGATAAACAATCAATCAGATCAGTAAACATTTCTACAGGCCACTATAATACTAAGTTCATGTGCACTTACAGTTATCAAGACCAGAATATTAACAGACCGTAACTTCTTATCAGCAATAGCAGCTTTAAATATTACATGAAATACAGGCCTAAGCCTTCCCATTTGTGGCAATCCATAAAAAGCCTAAGACTGAGCTTGGAAGTTGATACCCTGCTGTCACAAGCAAAATCTTATTTTTCTCGTGTGTTTTAATTTTTACACAAAAAATATTATAATTATTATTTTGCTTTATACCTCAATTTTTGTCTCCAACATTCAATTTGCATCTTGTCCAATTATTCAAGGGAATAAGAGAGCTTAGGCCTGTGTGTCATGCCATTTTATATTACAAGTATAGTCCCTTTGACATGGGTACTTCTTTCATCTCACAAATAATGAACCGAGTCAAAAGAGACTGGATAATAATAAATTGACTGAATTTTGGACAGGAAAATTTGATTGTAAAACAGAAAACCTTTTTGACTTTTGAGATAATCTTGACAGAGAATGGTAAAATATACACATGCAATGACAAAATGCTTAAAAACAGATAAAACGTGTTGATGTTGATTATTGAAATACTTTTATAAAAATAAAAATCTCAATCTGCAAACGGATGTGAATATAGAATGAATCAGCTAACATAATTATTAAACATTCCCTAATGTAGGTGAGTTGACTATTTTAAGCACTGACAATACTTTTAACACATGATGTGGAGAGAAAATTATCAATGTTCCATCAATCACATTAGTGATAAATCTTTCATTAAACCATTTAAGTCCTATGTTTTAGGCATTCATTTTGACATCATTGAAGTCAATAGAGCCTAATTGCCAAGATCAGTAGGGATAATGAATTAATAGATTTGAGGAAAGATCTGGTATTTGACACGCTCACAATACCTGTCCCAACTCTGCCCATACTTCTTCTTACAGCTGTGCCCATCACGACTGGAGCGATGGACCAATAGGATGAGGAAGTAGATCGGATAGAAGTAAGGAATGACGTGGGAGAAACCTGAAACATAAAACAATTAGCTTGTGTTATTGTATGACCTTAGTTCAAATTGACTCGAGTTTAACTCTGTATTTCACAGACAGTAAATAACAGCACAAAGATAACAAAAACATGCCACTCAGAGGGTACCTATCCCATAAAATGTTTCATTATGTTAAGAATGAAACAGAAATTACATCATACACATAAATAAGGGTAAGTTTAAATAGTGTAATATCAGTTTAACAGGACTCTAAAAGTTATAGTTACAGTGATAAAATAATGAAAACCTCCTTTGCTGGGCTTATGAAGGATATTCATGGAAGTCGCTCTGTGTCAACTTATATTGATGTAACAGTGAATATACTATTACCACAGGTATGCTTTAACCATACCTGTAGGCAGCGACCAGGCCAGACCCATGATCAGATCCCCGAGGTAGTTTGGATGACGACATAATCCCCACCATCCAGAGACTAACAGACGACGACCAGTATGGGTTGGGATTGTCTCCAAGTCTGAAACAAAGTTAAATAACATACATTTAGTTTGGATGACAAAGAACATTAATATTAATATGGTTATAATTTTGATATTTGAAAAACTTATGTTTTCCATAGACTTTTCTAGCTAGCCAAATAACCAAAGTTTCTAAAGTAATATGGGATGGATATAAAACCTAGCTGGACATTAACAAAACTGGGTTATAAGTATTCACAAAGTGCCCCATACATAGCATGGCTTTATTTTTGTTTTACTTTGAAATTGTATTCATACAAAGACTATATGATTTATTGCATGATCAAGGGTATTTACCTTATATGACAGTCAGTAGCCACATTAATAAAACCATCAAATGTTGAATGTTTTGCTCTTTTATAGTAAATTAATACTGTTCGTCAGGGGCTAAGTAAGGACAGTATGACCATGTTCATTACCTACTCCCTTAGCCAGAGGATGGTAAAACACAGAGGAAAGTAATGGCTATTATGAATTTGTCACATATATCCAGGGCTCTATAGGCAAACTGTAAACATGACACTAGGCAGGCCGATACACTGCTTTAGTTAACATGTGATCAAGTTTTTAAAATGTTATCATTAACAGTTTTTGATAGCAAAAACATTTCTTTGATTGTTCTAAAAAGTTTTCCAGTCAATAGTTAGTAGATAAGAGGGTACTAACGGGCCAGTCCTGGGTTATGTGGATCCTTCCTGAATTCATTCTTCTGCGAGTTGGACCCACGGAACACAATGTAACCAACCACTGGAACAAAGAGACACAAAACATTATTAATCTGTACCCACATACAAGGTTTGTTTGTTTGTTTGTTTGATTGGGGTTTTACGTCGTACTCAAGGGTATTTCACTTATATGACGACATGCCAGCTCAATGGGTGAAGAAAACCACCCTCGACACCACTGGCAACAAAACAAAGACAGGACAATAACAGGATGCAATACACCACAAACAGATCGGCTTCCCGTTCCCCTTTAGCTCCATATACAAGGATAAGAAGACATTCAGAAACAAGAGCCTATTCCACATTTTAATTTTTTTTACCAGAAATGTTTGTTTGGTAAATGTCGTACTTAAGGTCATTTCAGTCATATGACAGCATGCTAGCCTTAAGGGTGCAGGAAATCACCATCAACTCCACTGACAACAAATAAAAGACAAGACGCAACAAAAAGCATCACAAAACAGATTGGCTTCATGTTATGTCGTAGCTCTGAGGTCACCAGGGAAACAGCAAGGTCCCTCCAAAACCAAACTTGAAAAAACACCATTCATAATTTGTTTTAACATTGCTCAATAATATGTGGAAGGTATTCTCTTAAATAATGAAAATAAATAGTATTTTCTTGGTTAATTGATTGGAGTTTAACGTCGTATTCAAGATTATTTCAATTCCATGAAGTCTTGCCAAGTCAACGAGTGAAGGAAATTACCCAGAGGCACTGGAAACAAACTGAAAGAAATACATATCAGGACAATCACAAGATACAAAGACAAACAGTTTAGCCTTTTATTGTCCTTAGCTGAGAGAGCACAAAGGCAAAGCTCACTCCCAACATCCTCACAATATAACAAATAAAAGCATATTATTAACTCCCAAAATGTATTGCTTAAAGATTCTTTCACTTTCATTTCATGCTTATTTTGAAACCTTTCCGGAGTTTGGCAAAAAAAAAAAAACTTACAGTTGAGAACAGCTATTCCAGCCAGGCCATACCATCTCCATTCTTGGGGATGTTCCAACAGGAAGCGGGTTTGTAAACTGTAGAGGAATGGCACCCACACTACATCACCAAATGCTAACATGAACCCAAACCCATCATGGAGAATGTCCATTGTGGTCAAAATAGCATCCTGTTATCAAATAATCAGAAACGATTTTTGGGCTGCAGAAATAATAAACTGATCACAAATTCACAATACCAGAAGAAGGGCCTAGCAGACCCCCAGAAGCAGTAAGAACCTTCATTCTGATTTTATTTAAACCTAGCAAATTTCATATGGCTTTAGCATATGCCAATTTTTGTTCAGGATACATTATGTCGTAAACCCAAACCCGATGAAAAGTGTTAAACCTCTACCTAATGTGGACTTGAACTCATAAAGGTGACGTGATGTGTGAGCTACATTGGAGGGCTCTTAAGTGCCATTTTCAGTCACTTTTGGCTAAAAAAAAGTATAAATCTAGCAGAAGGCTTATATATGTTAGAAAGATTAGATGATAACATTATTTTTATCCATCTAAGAATGTTTTGATTCGTACTGCGATTGATTCTTCTGTTCTGAGAATAATCTTATGACTATAACAAATATTTATTTTTCTTATTCAATTCAATTTCATAATGTTGAGATATTGCTCTCCACACCAGAGAAAACCTGATCAAAATATTAGAAAAGACTTCATTTTAATGACAAAATTTGACTGCATGATTTCAAACAGTGAACATATATTCATGTGTTGCAAAATAACTTCTGCTTTATTTCTGACGTTTTGAGGACTGATAATCTCTGTAAATAAATGATTGATTGATTGGTGTTTTAGGCCGTGCTTTAGGGCATTTTATATATATGACAGTGGTGTATTACAACAATAATTGACACTAGCACAACCAACATGTGAAACATTTGGAAACTGGACTCACCTCAAACCAGAGAGCATCAGCCACATAAAGAGCATGGAATAGCGAGACCAGACAGAGAGCAGGGTGTGGATATTGGTTCTGTTGACAGGACTTGGCAATAAAGCACAAATCTAACATAACCCAACCAATCAAACCAGGACGCATCTCAAAGAAAAATTTCAAGTCAAAATTTCCAATGCGAGGGTTTAATTCCCGTCCCATGAAGAAATCGTAAACTGGGTTGCCTGCAAATAGGATTGTCATAAATTAGTATCAAAATTACAATTCAGTTTTACTCAAATCTACATTTCATAATTCCTGTAAGGTTAAGACAGCCCTCTTTATCACAATAACAGTAACCAAACTGTTTAATGATACAACTAAGGTCGGCGAGTCGTGGATTATCAACTTTACTTATGTTGTGACAAAAAATATCTTAGTTTTCAGGGATCTTAATTCCCACTGCTCATTGGACTACAAAGATGTAGCATGGGCTAGCAACAATTTCTCTGTTTAAAGCCTGCTGCACACGAGAGGAACTGGCTGAGCTGCAGGCCACAAGTGGCCGGCAGCTCTGCTGTTTCCCCCATGTGCCGTGAAATTTTAGTGAGGTTTCTGCCTAGAGAGGCCATGAGGAAAATATCTGACGTGTTTGATATTTTCTGCCACGAGAGGCCAAGAACTCATCGTGTGCGCTGACCGTAAGTTACCGCCTGAGATACAAAGAGTAACCGACCAATGCAAACGCGTTGCTTTGTCACGTGGCATCAACCTGGCGTCTGATACTGATATATGTTTCGCGACTAGAGGATTGAAGGCAAGTTGGCCATAACTCGTTTGCAGCGGAAAAAGCAGTAAGAGTGTAGCTGAGCTCACAGCCTCTCGAGGCCGACAGCTCAGCCAGTTCCTCTCGTGTGCGGCGAGCTAAACAGTGAGAGACCATAGAAGTAATACCAGTGGTTTTTTTTTTCTTTTTTATTCAATACATGAAATGAAAGTGAATCGATTCAAAAACAGCCTCTTTTTATCTATTATACTGGTTCTGTAGGTTTTCTTTGTTTTTAATTTAAATTATGTGTGAAATAAGACTATCAATTGGCACACAATATAGACTATTTCACCACTTACATGCCAGGCTTATATTTGATTGATTAAGGATAGATGTACCCTATTAAGACAGCAAAGTAGTTTAACCTTAAATAGCCACAATGACACAAAACTAAATGAACAAGGTTTGTCGCTCAGTGGAAACAATGTTCTTAACATGGTGATACAAAATATGCAATATTCAAACCAAAACGGTTTTAGATTCTGGTTCTAGAATGTTTCTCAAATTAAAAGCCTCCCTTGCATGCTTTTTTTCTTCTACTACATTTTGATTAAAGTGAGATTTTGAAAGAGTATTTATTTCACTGACCTGAATTTCCCCGGATTGCCAGGTAGAATTTGGGCACCTGCCATGATCTGATATAGAGGAAAACACTGAGGGCCAGTGAGAAGAGAGTAGCAGTGGTGATCAGGGGCAGGAACTTATCGTAGACTCTGGTCACACGTACACCCATATAGACAGCAGCTCCAAACAAGGCCAGACTCAGAACCAGCGCAATAAAACCTGATCAAATACAACTTGTAAAATCAGTATAATCTGTACAATAAATATAAAACTGGACCAAAATCAGATATGGTGACATTTTGAAAATATAACTTGATTTTATTTTAGCAGGCACATTATCTACACATCCAATTAAATTGATTTGTTTGTCTGATCTGGGTTCAACGCGATACTTATGGTTATTTCACTCATATGAAGGCATGACAGTCCTTGACTCGACTTGTCAGTAAGATGAAACAAGACAGGAAAATCACAGGACGCCATATAAAGGCATCACAAACAAATAGGCAAATCTGGGCGGCATCAAATGCGATTTTAATGTGCCTGTCATTTCTATGTTTGTATACTCCATCCGTAAATAGCCACAACAACAACCACCATAAAATGTCAAATGTCATCGTTCAAAGCGTGATCAAGCTCAGAAAATCCAGCCATAACCAACTGAAGGGAATATTTAGTATCGTAATTTTGTAATTATAAATTTTAAATGTGTAGTTCTATGGATGATCAAAAGAAACCAAGCATGATGATGATATTTCAATACATGTGTATTATCATACTGGCATTATTCATGATTCATTAAATCTAATTAGGTAATGTAATCCTAAGCAGAGAAATTAGAAATATATAGAAATTCCTTAATCGTGAGTTACTCTATTTGTGTTTAGTTGATGAATATGTGCACTAGAGCATTGTATTTGTGCAGCCTCCATACCATTACATCTGTACTTGAGTCTCTTGGCCCCTCTGATGGACTGTCCAGATACAAGGCGTCCAATAGGAAGAGTATATATCAGGGCTTGGAAAGACAACCAGCCAAAAAATATTAATGTGGCTTCTTTATCAAAAAACATTCCCCAGTTATAGCGGTATTTGGGTAAATTTCTGATTGAACACTGGTTCTGTAAGTAAAACAAAGTACAAATCAAAAATAAAGTCACAGATGCCCGAGTCGCCCCTGTAGGCTCAATAATAACCAGATACGATGCTACCATGTGATCTGGTTACAATTCAGAAAACAAATTGTTTTGAATCCTGTGGCTGTGTAATGTGATAGTTTTCCTTTGTTTTCTTTCATTATAAAAGATTTTTCCAGAAACAATATCCCATTTTTTAAAATTTGCATCTTACCTTGTGGACTTCCTCTGCCACTTAATCGAGATGTATGACACTGTTTATCCACTCCAGTCAGCACCTTAACTTCAAAGTGCAGGAATGTTTTACCTCAGGACCATGATGGAGGAACTCCTCATCATCATGTTTACAGGGCTAGGGCCTTGCCCAACATTCAACTGTATTTCAGTTATGGTGTGGTTTGAATGTAGATCAAATTTACTTGGAATGATAACTACTTTGCGCCACATTTCAGCTATCCTGTGGTGTTATAAATATAGGTTAGATTTGATTCCACAGGAGTTTTTGGGCTGCATATGATTTCATTAAAAATCTGCCATGACACAAAATTTCATTAAAAAGTTGACAGTCGCCAGCAAAATTAAAATTTGGAAACAGGTGATGGACTAGTTCAACTCACAATATTTTTTGAAATATGATTCCTTATTATTGCATGATGAATAATTCTTACCTTAGAACAAATCAAAGTGATTCCATAGACTGTAGCTGGCAGAAGAAACATCAAACAGAAGGCTCCTAAAGGCCCACCAAACTCCCAATCTTTGGACTTTGTAGGTTTATCAGAATTCTCATTGGCAGCACTTCCAGAAAAGCTTTCATCCCACTAAAATTTCAAACGAGTAATCATTATGGAAACTGATATCAAATATTAGAAGAGAATTATTTGTAGACATATATTCAAGCGTGTGCTGTTGGGGCGAACAGTCCGAACGAGGTTACGCCATAGTCGTGCAAACTCAGTTTAGGACGACCGATTTATAGGTTTCCCAAAATCGGGAGAACCGTTCTTC